>BTPG01000007.1:34594840-34724948 GCA_036245525.1 Semisulcospira habei | reverse complement strand
TGGGGTTGCGAGGGGACGAGCTTTGGTTAGGCCACCTTTTCTAGGCCCCTCTCCGTGTGGAGCAAGCAGTGCTGTCCCTAGAGAAGGCTGCTTGGTCGTTCAGGGTGTGCCGAGTGATGTTGTCATCCCCAGGTCAACATCAGGCGACCAATATCCTGAACCGCCTGCATGCAGGTTTGAGACTGCGGCTTCCAGTGACATCTTTCACCTGCCGTTTCGCCCCTCGCCCATCGCTACAGGACTTGGAATGGTCAGTGTCATGGTCCGTGGACGTTTCCTAAAGCCTGCGCGGTGGAGCTTTTTGGTGGAGTGCAGTGTGCGCAGTACTGGCCCCACCCTTTAAACCCTTGGTTCATCTGCCATGGCCTAGCAAGCTGGGACGATGGCATCGAGGTCCTCGGGTCGTAGGTTTTATATCAGACTGTCCTTGTCCTAGTCTCTGGCTCAAAAGCCTTCCCCGGAGACACGGGGGCTTTGATGTCAGGGGTTTCCTCCCTTAGCCTTTCCGCAGCCAAGCGGCCAGGCCTGCAAGGCAGCAGGCGACTCGTGGAGGGCGGGGTCGTCTATGTCCCGTGCAGATGTGAACATCTGCCCACTGCCCATGCTCTGTTTGCACACAGGCATGTAAAACCCGAACAAAAGGTCAGCACATTCTGAATGTGACGTAAATATTGATAACACCCTGGAGGCTGCATTTTGCAGGTGCATGGTTCACGATAACCTGTAATTACTGGTATTTTACCATTTGTGAACAGAGAATACCGGACACTTTTTAGGCTGTGGGTCCCAGAGACTTGTTTTATATTGGCTGGACTAGTTAGAATTCTGCCGGTGAATGCTTATGTCCCTTGTCTATGGGAAAGCATTTCCTGGGGACCGGTTTTGATCTGAACTGGAAAAGAAACAGGAGCGGTGGAAGATGGGGGGACTGGTTTTGAAAAATCCTAACGTTAACCCTGCAGATGTCAATTGACACCTACATACCTACCAGTTGCAGGAGATGGACTGACCATGATAATTTAAGGGTACTGCCAGATTAGCTTGGCACCCTCAGGTGGCAAGCTAATCTGGCACTACCCTTGAATTATCATGGTCAGTCCATCTCAAACTGTGATGTGATTAAATGGGGGAAGTATAATTATGTGTGCGGCAAGTACCAACTTTATAATGATATTACAGCGTACTGGGCTGTAGTTAACCCTTTGGCTGTCCATAGAATGTCTTGTCCTGCAGGAATCACCTTGACAAAAAGCTCTTTGGACATCCATGAGTCCACGATAAATCTTTTTTTCCTTGGAGACCTGCGTCATGTGTTTGACTGACTGTTCATTTCTCTGTGCGCGTGTGTGTGCTACAGTCAGGAGGCGTTCATGGAGAACTACTTTGCTAGCCAGCGTGATAACATTTTCCGCAACGTGGAGGTGCTGATTTACGTCTTCGATGTGGAGAGCCGCGAGCTGGAGAAAGACATGCACTACTACCAGTCGTGCCTGGAGGCCATCCTGCAGAACTCTCCTGACGCCAAGATCTTCTGTCTCGTGCACAAAATGGACCTCGTACAGGACGACCAGAGAGATGTGGTCAGTCTTTCGTTTATTATGGATATAAAAAATTATACAATAATAATGAATAGTTGTTAACCCTTCTGTTAAGTGCAAGAGGCATAGATCCTCATAAGGCCCCGCAGTTGTGGGGGTTTATGAGGATCTATGCCTCTTTATGGCGTCACTTTGTTGCCATGTTCCTTGGACGGCTGGGGTTCTTTGGTATTGCATGAACAAAGCTTTCAGAAACAGTCTGCGTACACTGATGGTGTTAACGTAATAATACTTTAACTCTCTCAGCCTGACTTCTCCTGCCTATATCTCTGACTCGCACCCTCCACTCTTCCTCTGACACACGTCAATTTCGCCTTCCCAATTTCAAATGTAAAAATCGTGGCGGTCGTGCCTTCTCCCATCTTGGCCCCGCTACTTGGAACAGCCTCCCAACCCCTGTCTGTAACTGTCAAACGCTCTCCTCATTCAAATCACTTCTCAAAACCCACCTCTACAATGCTGCCTTTTACTAGTTCATTTCCCCAGCCATGCACAATTCATCACCACGGTCACGTATGTTGTGTGTCTGTGCCTGCTGCGCTAAGAGACGAGCTACAACATCTGGTCCATCTCAAGAAGATCCTCCGATCTACATGGGGGATAGATTCTCATGAGCCCCTGGAGCTGTCCTGATGATTGTGTTTTATATGCTGGTTACAGATATTCACAGAGCGTGAAGATGATTTGAAGAGGTTGTCCAAACCGTTAGACTGCACCTGCTTCGCCACCTCCATCTGGGATGAAACGCTGTACAAGGTAAGCCTTTTTGTGTGTGTGTGTGCTTTCACCTTATGTCTGCCGCGGAAGATCGGTCTGAATGATAAAACATGCTGTCCTTTGTAGATCCTTGTGTAATGCCAGGCCCCTAGCAGGCAAAATGTTTGTGTTCCCTTTTTTTCAAGTTTGTAATACTAACAGATAGCGACTTTTTGTTTACTGGACGTTTTATCTTCACAAACCTGTGTTATTAACCCCTTCCTGCTAAGGAAAAGAGAGCAAGAGGCATGGATCCTCATGAGCCCCCGCGACTGCGGGGGCTCATGAGGATCCATGCCTCTTGCTAAGACCAATGTGTATCCATGTTTCTCGGACGGGTTTGGCTGTTGAATGAATAAAGATTTCAGAAACAAGAAAGTACATACTGTGGCATGGAAGGGGTTTGTGGCTCTTAGATATCGCAGTATATGGCATTGTAAAATGCTGTGAGCTGGCTTTCGTATCGTGAAGGGCGCTATATAAAACTCTGGGGAGGGGCGCTATATAAAAATTCTGTATTATTAATATTATTATCACGACATTGACCTGTACAGTGTATTATGGCGGACAGCCGCTGGGCATGGTCAGGTTTTGTGCATGGTCAGTTGAATAAATTCTGTCTGTCGCAGGCATGGTCATCGATCGTGTACCAGTTGATCCCCAACGTGAAACAGTTGGAAGCCAACTTGACCCAGTTTGGCGATATCATCGACGCTGACGAAGTCCTGCTGTTTGAACGCGCCACATTCCTGGTGAGGATTGGTAACACGTTTAGACTTTGTTGACTTGATGCATCTCGCTTCTTGTGGTGCACATGACTGCATATTGAGGTCTGTGGGCAAATTCCACACAGAGTGTTTCTCTGAAATCTACATCACAGTTCAGAAGATGGATCAATGGAGACAGTTCATTGATGGTTCTAGTTAACTTATTCATTTCTGACAACTACTTAATTAAGTAGCTTGGTACCATGAGGCACTAAGCCGTTGGGGCCGTTGGGGATGGTTTGTGAGGAGTTAATATTTAAATAGGTAACTGTCCATAACTAATGGTCGTCTCTTTCATTGTACAATTGACATTTTTATTTTGGGTCACACAAAAGACTAATGCTAAGATTTAACTTTGTATGTTTGTGAGTCTACATTTTTGTTTGTGTCACAAACATTGCTAAAAGTCTGACTTTGTGTGTGCGCGAGCTTTCTTCTGAAGTTAGTCCTATGATTCAGATTCCAATTTTAGCTATAGCTCTGACTTGATATATCACGAATGGTTATATCGCGATCCCGGATATATTGCGGGGGGTACCTTGGATCCCGATGAAAATCGGACCGACCAAAGAGGGTGGTAAACTGCAAAATAATTTGTCACCAGCCTTGGTTGTATCGCGCTCCACAGGGTGCTGCTCACATGCCTGATGTGACAGCTGGGAGGGCGTCCACACACTGAACACCCACAAACCTTCCCCAAATGAAGAACACATACATACATGTATGTACATAAAGAGGGTAGGAGACAGAGCCAGTGTATAATCAGGTTCTAGGCTTCTGGCACATGGCAGATGTCTCCTCACTTGACTGCCTGCTGGGCGCGTAGGAACAGCTTCACACAGACCACAACATGACCTCCTCCTACATATGACCACACACGTAAATGCGGTAATAGGAAACACTGATTCGATGCGCATCAAGGTCTATGCTTTTCACAGGTGTCAATTGTTTTTTCAAAATACATTATCGATGGCATTACTATCTGGAATACACTCAATTGCCTATAGATTTCAGCCAAAAGTTGTGTAACCCACACAGCTGGGGAGGAGACACCGGGGATCCATGCACCGGGGCCCCGGGTGGCCTCCCCTTACTACCCTATCCCGGCATTCATAGGGTGACCCTGTCAGTTTCACTCATAGCTCGACCGTGGACGGTCAAGTTTTTGCCTTACTCCGTTCGGAACTTTTTCTACCAGAGTTTGATAGTTTTTTGGCCTTCGACTTTGAGGGTTTTTCATACTCATAGCCTTGGAGTTGGACTCTCTACTTCGTTGACTTCTCTCCTACTCGTAGTTTGTGGACTACTGTGTTTGAACTGAGCGCCATCCGGTTCGGACCGGCTTTGACTTTCAGTGAGCTTCGCCAGTGACCTTGTGGTTGGCTTCCGCACTGACTTTGTGAACTTGGTAGGAGTGCAACTTGACTTTTAGCCTTCGTACGGGTTTATCGGTGACGCTATGGCTACTCCTGTGTTGAAGTCTTGCCGTATTTGCGAGGACTTTCAGTGGCCCTCCGACGCCCACGACGCCTGCTTGCCGTGCTCGGGCTGTTCTTCGGACAGGACTTGTGACGTGTGTGACGAGTGGATGGAAGACCGGTGATTGCAGATGTGGGACTTCTACAGGCGCGACCGGCCCTCCCAGCCGCTTCAGTCTCCCCGGAATCCTCCACAGGTAGTCGTCGCTACATCGGCTCCTCGAGCACCGCTCCGCTCCGTCGTTCGGGCTTTCCGGCCCTCAGGTAAGTCCCTTTCTTGCACCATTACCTCGCAGGTTCTCCCTCCCCACTCCGAGTCTTCGGAGCAGGGTAGGCGAGTTTTGGAGTCGCGCTCCCCACGCTCTGCTTCGGCAGCGCGTGGCTTGAGCCCATCGGGTTCGCTCCAGCCCTGAAAATGGCGAATAATTTACTCGCCATGGCAAGTGAAAAAAAAAATTGGCGAGTAAAAAAAAAATACCCACTCGCCAAATTTGAATGCGCTCGTGCGTTTTCCAATCCAACGGCTAACCGCCAGCCGAACATCAGGTACGCCGGCGCGTGACCTGACCGCACCGCGAGTCGCCTCTACATCACTTTGCGGCAGTAGCCGAACACGTTACTCGAACTATGCGTACCATAACAGTGGTCGGTGACAGTCGTTCTAGTTTTAGTGACGAATTGGTTCATTTAGCGGCTCGCTCAGTCGCGGCTGCGTTCAGAATCGACCCGACACCGGGGTCCGTGCGAGTGTAACAGGGCGGGCAAACTGTTAGTTTATGTGTAGTGTCAGCATGTTATTACAAAGTGCGCGCTACATGTTGAACGCGTTACTTGCTGTGACGTCACCATACATACTACTATGGGATACGGCATCGTGCGTTTCGCTTTCGATCTAGAACGAAGTTGTACATGGCGGAGAAAAAGCAAAGGAAGAGCTGGAATGCTTTGGATTCTTCAATCCGGCACTGTCTAATCTTGATAATCGCTAAGAAGAAAGTTGCACTTCGACATCGCCATCTCCATCGACAAGCGAAAGTACCAGAAATGCTACCCCTGTGCCGTGTGTGGTACAGGCGGCCGCTACGACACAGTTTTCAGAGTTCATGGCTGTGCTGAGTGTATTTCCATGGCTAAAGCACGACGGCACTCGAATGGCATGAGCAATGATCACTGAGGCAAACTCAAAAAGCAAGTCCAGAAATTTGAACAGAAATAAGTTTGTCAGTCAGTTATTTTTTAATCGTGGTCGATCCATCTCAGTTCTGGTACACATGCAGTTATTAGGCAAAAATTGGAGAAACACGTCTTTCTGAGTGGTTAAACGGGTTGAAACAAACTTTGATGTACATCAGTTTACACACACACACACAGAGTTTAGACAAGTCACACTTTGGTTGTCAATCTGCCGCGTTCAGCAGAAAACGCTATATTCTCTGTTACAATACATCAAACGATCATATGAATAAATAAATAGATATATGTTTTTCAGGACGTGCCTGCACTGCTTGTGAAAAAAACCCAAAAAAACAGAATATTGAAATATTGAATGTATGTCGCCAGCCGGTCCAATACGTTAAATAAACCTACGCCATGGGGCCTAAATAAAGCTAAGACCATTTAGCAACACACATTAAATATCAAGAGCTACAGGCAGTGCAGATAGTTGGGAGAGTTTTAAAAAGACAAATACAGGTGAATGGACCAAGGGTAGACAGAAACATGCCCCAGAATATAGGGAAAACCCACCCTGTGGGGCTGACAAGGGTGACCCTGGGAACTAAAATGTAGTTAACCCCACCCAAGTCCCCCAAGGCAGACCCGGGTGGGGATAATTTATTTTAAGGAACATACAGATGATGCAGTTTTTCTTAAATAAATCTGCGGACCCTCTATAATGCTAGGATGGGGGTCTGTGTACCCTCTAAAATTTATACCTGGGGGTCTACAGATCCTTAACCTGTTGTGCAAACACAAGCCCAGCTCTACTTACAAAAAATAAATTACAAAAAATAAATAAATAAAAAATCCCACCACAGTTCACATGAGGACTTTGTCAGTTATTTCTCCACTTGATACTATCAAAAGCCTGAAGTCAGGACATAAACATTAACTTGGTTATGATTGTCTACAGGTTCAAATATTTGTTTTCAATGCCTCTGGGCAGAAAACACTCTCTAACATTGGGCGTCAAACACTTGTGATACATTATATTGTTGAGTTGGGGGGCTATTTTCAGTAGTAAAATTTTCAGTTTTGGCTAGTAACATTTTCAGTTTGGCTAGTAAAACTTGGAAGTCACTAGCCAAAGGCTGGTGGGCAAAATTTTAGACTTTCAGGGCTGCGCTCACACCCCCGCTCTGCTTCGAGCGAGCGGTCTAGGCGAGCGGAGCGTTCGCAGTCACCCCCGCTCTGGTCTCCTGAGCGGGTGCGTTGAAAGAACGCAGCGTAGTAGAATGAGGAAAACGTGCTAGGAGGTCTCTCTCACGCTCGATGCGTCGGCGTGACTTGAGGCCCTAGCGGCGCCCCCCCCCCCCCCCCCCCCCTTCGGTTAATTCCGAGCAGGCTGGGCCAGCTTCGCTTTCGTCCCCCCCCCCCCCCCCCCCCCCCCCCCGGTCTCGTCTGGGCGGGCCAGGGGTGACGTTGACACTCGTCCCTCACGCTCCGAGGTGTCTGAGCGGTAGTCGCGTGCTCAGAAATTGTCCCCTCTTCGCTTCGCCTGAGCGGGCTTGGCAAGACCATAGGCAGGCCCCCCTGCCCTGTTCCGACCAGGCGGGCCCGGTGTGGCTCGGACGCGCGTCCCCCTGGCTCAGAGCCGCCTGTGCTGGGGCCGCGTGTTCATGAATTGTCCCCTCCCCGCTTCGCTTTTCCTGAGCGGGCTTGGCGTGACTCTAGAATGTCTCCCCCCCCCCCCTCCCCCCCCCCCCCGTATCGACCAGGCGGGCACGGTGTGACATCACAGCGCATCCCCCACGCTCCGAGGCCTTAGAGCGGGGGCCGCATACACGATTTTTGTCACCTCCCCGCTCTGCTTTTCCTGAGCGGGCTAGGCGTGACTCGATACGGCCCCCCCCCCCCCCCCCCCCCCCCCCCCCCCCGCCTCGTTTTTTCCAGGCGGGCCCGGTGTGACCAGACCGCTATGTCGCTAGACCGGTTACGTTCGGAGAGTGGTCTCCGACACCAGCGTGCAGAATCTAGCTTCGCTGCTGACCAGCCATCTTTCGCGGTCCCTCTGTCCCCGCGACGCTCTGCCCAGCGGGCATTGCGGGCAGCCCCGTCTATTTCTCGCGTGGCGGTGCGGCGCCCTCGGAGCCGGTCGCCCCTTTTTGCGCATTCACGAGATGGACGGTCTAGTTCTTCGGAACCGGATGTCCTCAGCCTTCATCCTACGGATTCGGCTTCGGCCATCTTCCTGCGGGATTCGGCGGTGGGATCCCCTTCCCGCCTATCAGCGTTCTCGTCGGCCTCCTCCTCCTTGGACATCGTTGGCCCTTCGCTCGGATCGCAGACTATCAGCGCCTTGGAAGAGGCCTCCCGGCTTATTGCGAAGTTTCTCCCGCCCGACTTCTGTCCTCCTTCACCCCGATGAAGAGACAGGCTTTCGCTATGGTCGACGCACAAAGGCATGTCAAGCACCACAAGTCCCTTCCTCAACCTGCCGGCTTCCGGGACCTCACAGATGCGTTCTCCGACCAATTACGACAAGACATCTTCGGCGACACGGGATTCTTCTCAGACTCGCGGTGGCCTGCAGGGATTAACTTGAGCTTCCACCAGGCCTGGTACGGGGGACATTCTCAAGCCTTCGCCGTCCCTCTCCCAGTGGTGGATACGGCGGCCCTAGTCCAGGCGGGCGGCCGCAGAATTGTCTTGAAAGCTTGGCCTCGTCCGCTCGACAGGATCGCTTCCTTAGTGCGAAATTCGCTGGCGTGCTCAGGGTTCCTGGAGTTGGCTACCCAGGCGGTTTTGCAGTGCCTGGAGGGAACTTGGGACCTGGAGGTTCCGTCCCCTCTCCACGATGTGCAGTCCATCTTGATAGCAGCCAACCGGGCCGCCTACCACTCCTCCACCAACGCCATGGCGACGGCCGCCAATTGTGATCTGTCGGCAGGCGGCTGTCTCTATACAGCGACCATTGGAGGTCGCTGTTCCCAGACGACCCCTGGATCCTTTCCATGGTTTCTACAAGCCTCCAGCTTTCGTTCCGGTCCCCTCCGCCTCTTTGCAGGTCCCCCATGTGGACCCAGTCTCCACTCGACACCTTTCAGGCGGACGCTCTGCGCAGAGAAGTTTCGGCTCTCCTCGACAAAGCAGCGACGGAGGTGGTTTCGCGTCAGGACTCACCATCATTTTACAGCCGCCTCTTTCTCGTTCCCAAACCAGGAGGCAAGTGGCGCCCAGTCATCGACTTGTCTGCGCTAAACAAGTTCATTTCGGCCCCTCGGTTCCAGATGGAGACAGCCAGGATCCTCCGAGCGGCCGTCCAACCGATGGACTTCGCGATCAGCCTCGATCTGTCCAACGCCTATCTTCACGTCCCGGTTCATCCGTCGTCTCGCAGATACCTGCGGTTTGCCTTTGGAGGAGTCGTTTACCAGTTCTGCGCCCTTCCCTTCGGCCTCAACATCAGTCCGTGGGTTTTTACGAGGATCCTTGACGCGGTGATGGCCTACTTCCGCCAACGATCCCTGAGCCCGGCCTCCAATTACTTGGACGACCTACTACTGCGAAATCTGATAGCCTCGGCGCTCCAAGAGGATAGAGACGCCCTGCTTTCCCTCCTGCATCGCCTCGGTTTCTTCTCAATCTGGGCAAATCGGATCTTACCCCCTCTCAGCGTTTTCTACATCTGGGGATGGAATTCCTGACCGATCTCAATCTTGTCCGCCTGCCTCTGGCCCGGCGGCAGAAGATCGTCGATCTAGCGCTTTCGATGGAGGTAGGGGCCTCCTTCACAGCCATGGTCTGGCTTCAACTTTTGGGCCTGCTCAGTGCGGCTGCGGACTTGCTTCCCTTGGGCAGGCTTTATGCCGCCCGTTGCAGCTACATCTCCTACTACACTGGCGTCCTTCGTCGGGTTCCCTTGCGGATCTTGTACCGGTTACTCCTCTGGCTCGTCCACACCTCCAGAGGTGGGCAGACATCGCTTGGCTGGCTACGGGCGTGCCTCTTCACTCGCCTCCGCCCCGGTGGTCTCTCTGCACCGACACGAGTCAGGCCGGCTGGGGCGCGCACCTGTTACTGGACTTTGTCTCGGCCTCTGGCCTTTGACCGCGGGATTTGGCGGACAAACACATCAACTGGCTGGAGCTGAAGGCAGTTTGGCTGGCCCTCAGTTTCTGGCAGGAGACCTTGACCAACCAGGACGTTCTCGTTCTCTCAGACAACTCGACGGTGGTGGCTTACATACAGAACCAGGGGGGGCACACACTCGCCCTCCCTGTGCATTCTGCTGTACCACCTCCTTCTCTGGTGCAGGGACCGGGGCATTACTCTACGGGCTCGCCACATTCCCGGCCACCTGAACGTGATCGCGGACGCCCTGTCCCGCCGTGCACAGCTGCTCCACACGCAGTGGTCCCTACGCCGGGGCATCTTTCGCCTGATCTGCTCCCGGTGGGAAACGCCTTTAGTGGACTTGTTTGCCACCAGATGGAACAAACAGCTCCCGGTCTACGTCTCACCAGTCCCGGACCCGCTCGCCTGGGCGGTAGACGCGCTCTCCATCCCCTGGGACGGTCTGATCGCTTACACCTACCCCCCGTCAGTCCTCGTTCCGAAGGTTCTGCGGAAGCTTCTAGGTTGCTCCGCAGTCCCATTTTTGGTGGCCCCCTTCAACTGGAACAAGAGCTGGACCACGGACCTACTCGAGCTAGCGACGGACCCGCCGCTGGAGCTTCCTACACCTCCCACGATGCTCAAGCAGCCCCGCCAGCAGCTTTTCCATCCGTGCCCGGAGCGACTCCTCCTTCACGCCTGGAGGTTGTCCGACAAGCCCTCGCCGCTAGAGGTTTCTCGGATGCGGCGGTGGCGGCTATTGTAGCAGCCCACAGACGGTCTACACGGCGGGTATATGAGAGCAAGTGGAGGGTCCTTCAGGCCTGGTGCGCCTCCAGAAGTCTCCCTCCCACACATCTAGCCACCCCGGAGCTGGCGGAGTTCTTCCTGTGGCTCTTTGAAGAACAAGGCTTAGCACCCGTTACCATCAAAGGATACCGCTCCATGATCGCGGACACTTGCCGCCACCTGGGCCGGCCAGACCCAGGCGCTTGCAAGGATCTGACGGACTTGCTGGCACATTTTGAGCTCCGACGACCAGTCTCTCGGTCCCTAGTTCCCTGGTGGGATCTCGCCTGGGTACTAACGTGGCTGAACACGGACCGCTTTGAACCTCTACATTTGGCTAGTTTCTCAGATTTGACCCGGAAAGCATGTTTTCTGCTGGCTCTCGCCACGGCGTTCCGAGTGAGCGAGCTTCACGCTCTCTCGGTACTTCCCTCCTGTTTGCAGTTTCGCTCGGACGGTTCTGCACAGCTTCTCACCGACCCATCCTTTTTGGCCAAGAACCGCCGCCCTGCGGCGGCCCCTCAGATGCTGACCGTAAGGCCTCTCCGTGGAGCGGACATGGCCCCTGAGTCGCGTCAACAGGACCCGGTGCGTGCGCTTAGGATTTACCTGTGTCGCTCTAAGCCGCGACGCCGGGGGCGCTCTCGCCTCTTCCTCCCACTGTGCGCAGGCAGGCCCGATATCTCAGCCCAGACAGTGTCATCCTGGTTGCGGTGGGTGATTAAGTCGGCCTACCAGGACCTCTCCCCCGGACGGCGATAGACTTCTTCACATCCGGGTGCATGAAGTAAGAGCAGTGGCCACCAGTCTTGCCCTGGACCGCAAATGCTCGGTCAAAGATATTGTTACAGCGGTTGGCTGGCGAGCTGACTCCACCTTCGCCCGCTTTTATCTCAGAGACCTATCCGGCCAACGTGACTCCCTGGCACGGGTGGGCGACATCGCCACGGCCCAGCACTCCCTCCGCGCGCCCCTGGCGTGTTAAGTACGTCATAGCTGAAATTGTCGGGAGTGCTCTCTCTCTCTCTCTCTGGGCCGACGGGTGGTTGGGTTTGCGGTTATAGGAACGGCACCCTCCGCCTATTCGACATTCTTCCAGATAGTAATGCCATCGGTAATGTATTTTGAAAAAACAAATGAATTTTTTTTCTAAAATGTATTTTTTTGAAAAATACTTACCGATGGCATTACTCAGACTGCCCTCCTGCCTGCCCCGCTTGCCGTTTTTGGCTATGTGTGAAACTGACAAGGTCGCCCTACGAATGCCGGGATAGAGTAGTAAGGGGAGGCCACCCAGGGCCCCGGTGCGTGGATCCCCGGTGTCTCCTCACCAGTTGTGTGGGTTACACAACTTTTGGCTGAAATCTATAGGCAATTGAGTGTATTCCAGATAGTAATGCCATCGGTAAGTATTTTTCAAAAAAATACATTTTAGAAAAAAAATTCATGTTTCACCAAGTTCGGCAGCTGGCGATTATGGCCCCCAACCTAGAGGGTGCGAAAACTGATGCTGAACCCGCGTTCACCTTCTCTAACGAAGAACAAAGGCAATGATAGGAAGACCTTGGGCACAGATGCGAGGGATAATGAATGTCTATGCTTGCTGCAGAGTTAGGCGGTCCGCTGTTTAAGTTAAAGAGAGGTATGCTACCTTACTGCTCGTGCCTCCGGTCATCGTAATCGGATTTTCTCACCGTGCCTGACGACTTCAAACAAGACACACTAGCGAGGTGATCAACCATTTCATTGAAGAATAAAGACTACCAAACTTGTCATGGAAATTGTCTAAATACGTAAATGTATTTTATGTCTGAATAGATAAGGAAATGTTCAGCAAAAATGGACCATTTCCGATCCTTCACAAAATAAAAAAAAAAACATTCTTTGTTTTTTCAAAATACATTACCGATGGCATTACTATCTGGGAATACACTCTATTGCCTATCGATTTCAGCAAAAGTTGTGTATAAGGCACAACTGGGGAGGAGACACCGGGGATCCATGTACTAGGGCCCCGGGTGGCCTCCCCTTACTACCCTATCCCGGCCTGCGTGTGGCGAACTCCCGGCGTTCACCGGGCGACCTAATCAGTTTCACTCATAGTTCGACCGGGGACGGTCGAGTTTTTGCCTTTCTCCGTTCAACGGGTTTTTTTTTTTCGTTTGCCGCGAGAAGATCAGTTTTTGGAACCGGACGTCCTCAGCCTTCATCCGACGGACTCGGCCTCGGCGATCTTCTTGCAGGACTCGGCGGCTGGTTCTCCTTCCCGCCTTTTCCGCTGTCTCGTCGGCCTCCGCCTCGTCAGACGTTGCCAGCCCATCGCTCGGATCACAGACGGTCCACGCTCTGGGTGAGGCTTCAAGGCTTATCGCCGAGTCCCTACCGCCCGACTTCTGTCCGCCTTCGCCTCCTCCGAAGAGACAGGCTTCGGCCATGGTCGACGCGCAGAGGCAAGTCCAGCGCCGCAAGTCACTCCCGCAGCCAGCCGGCTTCCGGGACGTCACCGATGCTTCTCCGCCCAGCTGCGTAACGACGCTTTCGGCGACACGGGATCCTTTACCGCCGCTCGATCGCCGGTGGGAATCAACTTAAGCTTCCGCCAGGCCTGGTACGCTGGACACTCCCAAGCCTTCGCCATACCTCTTCCAGCGGGGGATGCGGCGGCCTTAGTACAGGCGGGCGGCCGCAGGCTCGTCCAGAACTCGTGGCCTCGGCCTCTCGACAGGATCGCCTCCTTAGCGCGGAACTCGCTGGCGTGCTCGGGTTTTGGAACTGGCTACCCAGGCAGCCCTGCAGTGCCTACAGGATACGTGGGACCTGGAGGGTCAGTCCCCGCTTCGTGACGTGCAGTCCATCCTGATAGCGGCCAACCGGGCCGCCTACCATTCTTCCGCCAACGCCATGGCAGCAGCTGCCAATTGCGACCTCTGGAGGAGGGATTCCCTTTTGCGCCTCTGCTCGGACCTTCCCTTGTCAGTGAAGACCCAGCTCCGTCAAGCCCCCTTAGGTGGTCCTCAGCTATTCGGCGACACTTGGCACACCGTTAAGGAATCTTCCAAGGACTTGTGGCCCAAGCCTGCATCTATCCCAGCCTCGACCCGCTTTCGCGCCCCCCGCCCGGCCGAGGCTCGTGCCCGGCGGTCTTTCAGGCCCTCCGTTCCTACAGTCGGATCTTCACGAGGTCGGGCCCGTCCATTCCAGGCTACTCAGGCCGGCCCCGCCCCTCGCCCTGCTTGGCCCCGCGGTGCCCGTAGATCGGGCCGCGGTCGGGCTCATTGACTCGCCCCCGCCCTCAGTACTCGGGTCTGCCGTCGGCGGGCGGCTGTCGCTCTTCATCGATCTTGGAGATCGCTGTTCCCAGACGACCCCTGGATTCTTTCCACCATTACCGCAGGCCTGCAACTTTCGTTCCTGTCGCCTCCGCCTCTTCGCAGATCACCCATGTGGACCCAGGAACCGCTCGACGGCACACAGGTGGACGCTCTGCGTGGGGAAGTGGCGACCCTCCTCACCAAAGCGGCGACAGAGGTGGTTTCGCGGCAGGACTCTCCAGCGTTCTACAGCCGACTCTTCTAGTTCCCAAACCAGGCGGCAAGTGGCGTCCAGTTATCGACTTATCAGCGCTGAATAAACACTTATCAGCGCTGAATAAACAAGTTCATTTTAGCGCTAAACAAGTTCATTTTGGCCCCTCGCTTCAGGATGGAGACAGCCAGGACACTCCGTGCGGCCCTCCGGCCGATGGACTTTGCGATCAGCCTCGATCTGTCAGACGCCTATCTGCACGTCCCGATTCATCCGTCGTTTCGCCGGTACCTTCGGTTTGACTTGGGGGGATCGTCTACCAGTTCTGCGCCCTTCCTTTCGGCCTCAACATCAGTCCGTGGGTGTTTACAAGACTGCTCGACGCCGTGATAGCCTACTTCCGTCAGCGCTCCTTGAGCCCGGCCTCCAATTACTTGGACGACCTTTTACTGCGCAACTTGGTTTCCGCAGCCCTCCAGACGGACAGGGATGCCCTGCTTTCACTTCTGCGTCGTCTAGGTTTCCTACTCAATTTGGGGAAATCCGATCTTCTCCCTCTCGACGGTTTCTACATCGGGGGATGGAATTCCTGACCGACCTCAACCTTGTCCGCCTGCCTCGGGCCAGGCGACAGAAGATCGCCGACTTAGCGACTTCGATGGGGATGGGATCCTCCTTCACCGCCAGGTTCTGGCTTCAACTCCTCGGCCTCCTCAGTGCGGCTGCGGACCTGCTTTCCTTGGGCAGACTTTATGCTTGCCCTCGCCAGCTACATCTCCTTCTTCACTGGCGACCCTCGGGCGCTCTGTCGGATCTAGTACCTGTCACGCCTCTGGTTCGTCCTCACCTCGAGAGGTGGGCGGACCTCGCTTGGCTGGCTTCGGGGGTGCCCCTACACTCCCCGCCGCCTCGGTGGTCTCTCTGTACAGATGCGAGCCAGGCCGGCTGGGGCGCGCACCTGTTACCGGATTTCACTCGGCCTCGGGCGTTGGCTTCGGGAGCTGTTAGGAAATCACATCAACTGGCTGGAGCTGAAGGCAGTTGGGTTGGCATTCGACGTTTGGCAGGAGACCTTGGCCAATCAGGAAGTCCTCGTGCTCTCCGACAACTCGACGGTGGTGGCTTACATACAGATTCAGGGGGGCACTCACTCGCCCTCCCTTTGCATTCTTCTGTACCACCTTCTCCTCTGGTGCAGGGATCGAGGCATTGCCCTACGAGCTCGCCACATCCCTGGCCATCTCAACGTGATTGCGGACGCCCTGTCTCGTCGCGGACAGTTGCTCCACACGGAGTGGTCCCTACGCCCGGATATTTTTTGCCTGATCTGCTCTCACTGGGAAACGCCGCTAGTGGATCTGTTTGCCACCAGATGGAACAACCAGCTCCCGGTCTGCGTCTCGCCAGTCCCGGATCCACTCGCTTGGGCAGTGGACGCGCTCGCCATTCCTTGGGTCGGCCTGATTGCTTACGCCTACCCCCCCGTCAGTCCTCGTTCCGAAGGTACTGCGGAAGCTTCTGGGATGCTCGGCGGTCCTCCTGCTGGTGGCCCCCTTCAACTGGACCAAGAGCTGGACCACGGACATCCTCGCGCTTGCGACGGCGCCTCCCCTGGAGCTTCCTACCCCTCCCACGATGCTCAAGCAGCCCCGTCTGCAGCTTTTCCATCCGTGCCCCGAACGCCTCCGCCTATACGCTTGGAGGTTGTCCGGCACGCCCTCGCCGCTAGAGGTCTCTCGGATGCTGCAGTGGCGGCAATTGCAGCAGCCCGCAGACTCTACAAGGAAGGTGTACGAAGGCAAGTGGAGGGTCTTTCAGACCTGGTGCACCTCCCATGGGCTCCCTCCCACTAACCTAGCCTCCCACCAACTGGCGGAGTTCTTCCTGTGGCTCTTCGACGACCGGGGCTTAGCCCCGGTCACCATCAAGGGCTACCGCGCTATGATCGCGGACACCTACCGTCACCTGTGTCTTCCGGACCCAGGCGCCTGCAAGGATCTGTCGGATTTACCGGCTCACTTTGAACCCCGCCGTCTGGTTTCACGTTCCCTAGTACCCCGGTGGGATCTTGCCTGGGTACTGACGTGGTTGAATACGGACCGGTTGAGCCCCTCCCCTTGGCTCGGTTCTCAGACTTGACCCGGAAAACCTGTTTCCTTCTGGCTCTCGCTACAGCGTCCCGAGTCGGCGAGCTTCACGCGCTCTCGATGCTCCCAGCCTGTTTGCAGTTCGTTCCGACGGCTCTGCGCAGCTGCTACCCGATCCGTCCTTCCTGGCCAAGAACCGCCGCCCCGCGGCGGCTCCTCAGGTGCTAACTATTCGGCCCCTCCGTGGAGCGGACCTCTCCCCTGGATCGCGGCAACAGGACCCAGTGCGGGCGCTAAAGATTTACCTGCGCCGCTCTAAGCTGCAGCGCCGGGGGCGCTCGCGCCTCTTCTTCCCTTTGTCCGCGGGCAGACACGACATCTCGGCCCAGACCGTGTCATCCTGGCTGCGGTGGGTGATTAGGTCAGCCTACCAGGACCTCTCCCCATGCGGCGCTGAGCTTTTACAAATCCGGGTGCATGACGTGAGAGCAGTAGCCACCAGTCTGGCCCTGGACCGCAACTGCTCGGTCACAGATATTGTGACAGCGGGTGGCTGGCGCTCAGACTCCACTTTCGCACGCTTCTACCTTAGAGACCTATCCGGCCAGCGTGGCTCCCTGGCGCGAGTGGGCGACGTCTCCGCGGCCCAGCACTCCCTCCGAGCGCCGCTGGCGTCTTGGGCACATCATAGCTGAAATCGTCGGGAGTTCTCTCTCGATGGGGCCGGCGGAGTGGTTGGGTTATGGTTAGATACGGCACCCTCCGCCTGTTCGCCATTCTCCCAGATAGTAATGCCATCGGTAATGTATTTTGAAAAAACAAATGAATTTTTTTTCGAAAATGTATTTTTTTGAAAAATACTTACCGATGGCATTACTCGAATGGCCCTTCCACCTGCCCCGCTTGCCTTCTCTTGGCTAAGTGTGAAACTGATTAGGTCGCCCGGTGAACGCCGGGAGTTCGCCACACGCAGGCCGGGATAGGGTAGTAAGGGGAGGCCACCCGGGGCCCTAGTACATGGATCCCCGGTGTCTCCTCCCCAGTTGTGCCTTATACACAACTTTTGCTGAAATCGATAGGCAATAGAGTGTATTCCCAGATAGTAATGCCATCGGTAAGTATTTTTCAAAAAAATACATTTTAGAAAAAAAATTCATTTTTCCGTGATGTTAACAGTGCAAGTAAGTGTTTCTGAGTGTACTCGGCTTTGAAAAAAAGAACGCACAGGCGATAGGTAATGCCTATACGCACACGCCCCGATTCTCATCGACCCACCACCATTGACCCGATATATCGCGGTCCCATTTTGTGGACCCCGACGACTGCGATATATCGAGTCAGAGCTGTACTAATTTTTCTCGCATGGTTTGAAGAGGGGGGTTTGCCCATTCATGCCAAGAAAAACAGAACACTGGACTAAATGCAAGAGGCATAGATCCCCATGAGCCCCCGCAATTGCGGGGGCTCATGAGGATCTCTTGCTGAAACCACTTTGTACCCATGTTCTGGGGATGTTTGATATTGAATTTACCATGATTTCAAACACCCAGTCTGAGTCCACTGGCAGTGAAGGGGTTAATACCTCAAATCGTGCACAGATTACTTGACGTGCGCGCTGTATGTTTGTCATTGTGCAGGTCATTTCCTACTCTGAGCGTCGGCATCACCGTGACGCGCACCGGTTTGAGAAGATCAGCAACATCATCAAGCAGTTCAAGCTGAGCTGCAGCAAGATGGCGGCCGCCTTCCAGAGCATGGAGGTTCGCAACTCGTCTTTTGCCGCGTTCATCGATGTCTTCACCACCAACACCTACATCATGGTCATCATGTCCGACCACAGCATTCGTGAGTTGCTTATTCACCTACATCGTAATCATCACCGTCACAGAGAAGCGTTCTTTACCTACATCACGGTCATCATGTCTGACCACAGCATTCGTGAGTTGCTTATTCACCTACATCGTAATCATCACCGTCACAGAGAAGCGTTCTTTACCTACATCACTGCTTTGGCATGAGGATGGTTGACAGTCTTCAGTCCCTGAGACTGATTCATATTTTCAAAATCCCAGAAAGCTGAATTTTACCTTTATGGTTTAGACAGAACAACCCTTCCTCCAGCCTGTTCCGTCTGCAAGCGGCATACATTCTTATGAACCCCTGCATCCGCAGTCCTGTACTCGTGCGTCCGCAGGGGCTCGTGAGAATTTATGTCTCTTTCTGGCCAAGGATCATGGGGGCATATTTAATCTGTGTGCCGTTTTCGGACATTTTAATATTTTTTGCTGTCGCCCCTGCACGAGTGTAGGTGATTTGCACTGTTGCCAGTCATGGTGTTCTATCAACTGGCAGAAAATGTGGCCTTGTCTCTTGTGTGGTGTAAAATAACTAATTTTGGTGGATCATTGAAGACTGCAGTGTATGTTTTTTTAACCTTGACCTACGCTCAGCAGGCAAAGACAAATATCCTTTAATGGACAATAAATTTCTTGAACATGTTGAAGTGGCGGTAATAGTAATTGTACGGTTGTAGAATTGTCGCTATTAATTTTAGTGGTGTACATGCAGTGGCGTCTTCGTGAAGTGCATCGCATCTCTTGTTCTTTCAGCCACTGGTACTGCAAACAGTTCTGACAAGTGCATGGTCAAGGGGTTAACTCTTTGGTTGTTTTTGTTGGCAATGACTCGTGCAGGAATCATTGCGCTACTGACGCTCTAAAGGTTACTTACACCTGTCACCCCTACCCGGGTATAGGCCGTCGACGAGAGACCTCCAGGAACTCCTGTCCTGTGCTTCTCCTTCGATTCTACTCCAGGTGGTTCCCAGTCTCTTGATGTCTGCTTGGAGGTCTCGACGCCAGGAGTTTCTCGGCCTACCTCTTTTCCTCTTTCCCCGGGGGTTCCATGACAATGCCTGCCTAGTGATACTGGAAGCTGGCTTTCTCAGACTGTGACCGATCCATCCCCATCTTCCTCGCCCAATTTCATTCTCTGCTGTTATCTGCTCTGTTCTCTCCCAGAGTCTGACGTTGCTGATCTTCTCTGGCCAGTGGATTTTCAAAATTCTTCTAAGGCAACTGTTCATGAAGGTATTTCCAAGTCTCTGCTCCATATAGGAGAACTGCTTTTACATTGGAGTTGAAAATCCGGACTTTGGTGTGTTGTGACAGCTCTCTGGAACTCCACACTTTTTTCAACTGGAGAAAGGCTGCTCTGGCTTTACCGATTCGTGCTCTGACATCTGCATCAGTGCCGCCTTTTTTGTCTATGATGCTCCCGAGATAGGTGAAGGACTCCACCTCCTCCAACGGGGTGCCAGCAAGCAAGACTGGTTCTTCCCTGGTTGCGTTCAGCCTCATTGTCTTTGTTTTCTGTTTGTGAATGGTGAGGCCCACTTGGGACGAGATGTCAGCAAGCCTCGTGGTCTTGTCCTGCATTTGTTGATGAGTGTGGGACAGTAATGCCAAGTCGTCTGCAAAATCGAGGTCGTCAAGCTGTGTCCACTGTATTCCACTTCGTCTGTGTTCACCCCACCCGGGTCTGCCCTGGGGGACTTGGGTGGGGTTAGGTATTTTTTAGTTCCCAGGGTCACCCTGGTCAGCCCCACAGGGTGGGTTTTTCTCTCTATTCTGGGGCATGTGTTTCTGTCTACCCGCGGTCCATTCACCTGTATTTGCCTTTTTTAAACTCTCCCTACTGTCTGCGGAGTGAGTTCGAGCTCACGAATGTAGCACACCAAAAAAAGTTCAGAGTCAATTAGCGATGCAAAATTAGGCGATTTCGTCACTAATCAAAGTTCTACTGTTTGGATTTTACTACCAGTGTCTTGGCCTATCTACGCTGATCATAACGGTGTAAATTTGGACTTTGTGCGACCACAGACTTCTGCCATCTCACTGGTTTTCCTGTATCGCCATTGAACTGAGTACGACAATCGTCGGTGTGACTGTTAGTACAACACTGCCAGCTACGTGCACTGTGTAGTACTGTGTATTACTGTGTAGCACTGTTGTGTCAATCGAACTGTGCTAAGATGGCAGACAAAGAAGCTCTATCCGCATATCCACTCGAGGTCTCTGGAACTACACCACCTTTAGTTACTGTCAGTGACATTCAGCGTATAATCGACAAGCAGACACAGGTGATTGACGAGAAACTGGGGTCTCTTCGTGCTGACCTCTGTGATGTGCTGACCTCTATACAGGCGATTGGCACCGACATTGCTGACTTGAAGCAACGCGCTCGCAGCCTGGAGGACACCTGCAAGGAACTGACTGAGAAGCAGGAGGAGGTTTCCGAGTCTGTAGAAGACTTGCAGGAGGACATGGAAGATCTGCGGAAACGCTACGAGGAAGAACTAGACAAGCTAGAGGCGTTCTCACGTAGGGACAATCTGCGACTCTTTGGAATCGTGGAAACGCCAGGCGAGACCTTCGATTCCTGTGCCACCAAAGTACTGGAATGTCTGCAGGGCACAGTGCCAAATAAAACCTGGACTGAGGACGATTTGGTACGCGCACACCGGGTGGGGAACAAACCGGACTTTGCATCTGTAGCAGCCAACCGTGCCAGAGCCAACAAGCCCCGCCCCATGATCGTGAAGTTCGCGAGATGGAGGGACAAGATGGACGTCCTGACCAAGGGTCGTGCTGCACTCAAGCAAAAGGGGGTTAATGTTGCTGGTGACTTAACCAACCGGCAACATGAACAGATCAGACTGCACCGGGAGAAAGGAATGCGGGCGTACTACAAGGGAAACAAGCTGGTCGTCGCTGGACCCCTAGTTCAACGGAACCACGACACCGACAACTTCGGCCGCCGTCATGCGACAGACAACAGCGTCGACAGAAGACCGGACAACCGTATCCAAGGACTCGGTGCCGCCGCAGCTACTGGTCAGCAGGTCAACGCAACACCGGCACGTGCGCCACACTTGGTGTCCCCGTTACAGCCTTCACCTAAACCAGCGAAACGGCGCCGGCCACACAGTTCCCCTACAATTGAGGTCGGGGACGAATCCAGTGACCCGTGATATGTCGGCCAAGCCGCGTCTCCCACCTCAATTGCACGGGATGTGTCACCGATGCGCGCGTGTGTTGTAGAGCAGCCAGTAGATAATGTGTTGCATACACTTACCTTTCTGTCATGGAATGTTGATGGACTGTGGAGCAAGCTATCTGACCCAGACTTTCTACAATATGTAAGTAATTATGACATTGTGTGTTTGTTTGAAACATTTTTAGACAATGCTTTCGTCCCGCCTGACTGCTGGTCTGATTTCACGTGTTTTTCCTTACCTGCAGTCAAACTGTCACGTCAAGGAAGAAGCTCGGGAGGTGTTGTTGTGTTAGTAAAAAATGTGTATGCCAAGTTTGTTTTCCAAGTGAACATGACATGCGCTCAAAGTGTCTTTCTCAAACTCGACAGATCATTGTTTGGTACTGAATGCGATGTGCTTTTGGTCGCGTGCTATGTTCCGCCCAAGGATTCACCATTTTATAGACAATTACCGTACGACTGCCTGTTGGAAGAATTAGAACAGTGTCTTGCTAGTGCCCTCGAGCAATTTGGAGACATTCATTTCCTAATGTGTGGTGATTTTAATGGTAGAACTGGGGATTTGCAGCCTAATCCATATTTGTTTCAGCTTGATCCTGATGAAACACTACTAACTAATACCGCTCTATTTGAACCTTCACGATTTACTGAAGATATGACTGTAAATACATTTGGAAGAAAACTATTAGATTTGTGTGCATGTTTTGAACTGATGATTCTGAATGGGTTCTGTAGCCCTGATCTGTCAAAGCACCTGACATTTATTTCTCCCACTGGTTGTAGTATTAATGATTATTTTGTTGCATCTCCTGGCTTTATTTGTTTGTGTGACAAACTTGAAGTTGGCGAGAGGATAGAGTCTGTACACATGCCACTGGTCCTTACTGTGTCTTGTGTACGTGTATCACCCCACAACGATGTTTCTGATGATGATACGCAGTGTTTTTCATTTGATAAGATTATCTGGGAACCTGCTAAGGCCCAAACGCTCAGCGACAGTTTAACTACTCCTGCATTTCAGGATGCTCTAGTAGCTGCTACTGCTGAGATCGATGATGATATTAATAGTGCATTAGACATTTTCACATGTGCTATCAAAGACGCTGCTAGTTGCATGACAAAACAATTTCATTCCTCCACAGGCAATACACACAAAACAAACACCGCTAGTCACCCCTGGTTTGACCAGGAATGCAGAAATGCAAAAATGCGAACGCGTAAAGCCTTACGTACATACACAAAAAATAAAACCATGGAAAATAAAGCATCGTTTGTTAATGAGAGAAAACAATACAAGAGATTACTTAGAGCTAAAGAAGTTAATTTTAAGAGGGAAGCTGTTGACAAAATTCTTGAGTATAGACATAACTCTCAGGCATTTTGGAAGGAAATAAAGAAGTGGAAAAGAAAACGTCGTTTAAGAAACAATATAACAAAGAAGCAGTGGTTTGATCACTTCTCTAGCATTCTAAATGAAAACATAGCACAGCAAGAGAATAATGATGATGTATATTTTTCAGAAGACTCTGAGTCTGATGAAGCCTTATTTCATGACCTAGATATCAACATAGAAGAAGCAGAAGTTATTGCTGCTATAAAACATGCCAAAGCAGGAAAGGCCCCCGGGCCTGATGGAATTATAAATGAAGTTCTTAAAGTCTCCAACCCAGCTATCATCTCCTTTCTCACTAAGTATTTTAATGCTCTATTCAACAAAGGGTTGTTCCCCAGCGAATGGTCTAAAGCTATTATTTTCCCACTCCATAAGAAAGGAGATGTAAATAATCCAGATAATTATCGTGGTATTGCTCTCATTAGCTGTGTTAGTAAACTGTATACCTACATTTTGAACAGAAGGTTAACAGACTGGGCTGAGGAACATAATATTCTGTCTGAAACACAAGCCGGGTTTAGGAAATCCTACTCTACTGTGGACCATATATTTACACTTTATGCTATTGTTCAAAAACAACTTCTACAAAATAAGAAAGTTTATGTGGCTTTTGTTGACTTCCGCAAAGCTTTCGATACTGTTAAAAGAGGTGTGCTTTGGAATATTTTATTGAAGGCTGGAGTGCGCGGCAAAATGCTTTCAGCTATGAAGGCAATGTATGACTCGGTGAAATTTTGTGTTAGAGACAGCCTGAATTGTACAGCGTTTTTTGAGTGTTTCCAAGGTTTAAAACAAGGATGTTTAGCATCGCCGACATTGTTCTCCTTTTTGATTAACGAGCTTGCTGTGTACATTATTGAAAATGGTAAACATGGTTTCCAACTAAAAGCCGATGCAGCAGAACTGTTTTTGTTGATGTTTGCAGATGACATTGCTTTGTTTTCATCAACCCCCAATGGCCTTCAGACTCAGCTGAACAATTTATACAAAGAAGCATCTAAGCTTGGTTTGTCTGTTAACCTAGACAAGACAAAAATAATTGTGTTTCGAAATGGTGGGTATTTGTCAAAATATGAGAAATGGATTTACGGGGGAACGAGGGTAGAAGTTGTCAATATGTATAAGTACCTTGGGTTAAACTTTACCACACGTTTGAGTTTAAACACATCCGTTGATGACTTAGTGACTAAGGCAAAAAAATGTGTAATCGATATTTTCTGTATGTTGAAGAAAATTAACTGCGCTAGTCCTGATGTTTTTTTCAAGCTGTTTGATGCGCAGGTTGTCCCAATTTTGTTGTATGCCTCAGAAATTTGGGGTATAAACGAGTGTGCCGAAATTGAAAGAGTCCATACATTTGCATGTAAACGTTTTCTTAATGTCAACTTCCGCACACCGAACCTGATGGTTTATGGTGAACTTGGTCGATATCCCCTGTCAGTATTAACGTCAGTAAGATGTGTTTCCTACTGGCTTCGACTCTGCGCTTTACCTGTTACTAGATTTGCAAATATGGCTTATCATATGCTTAAGGATTTAGACGATAAAGGGAAAGAAACATGGGTGTCAAAGATAAAGAATTTGCTTTTCCGAAATGGGTTTGGTCATGTATGGATTTCACAAGGTGTTGGAAACAGGAATGCTTTTATAAACAAGTTTAAACAAAGGATGGTTGATTGTGCCAAACAAAACTGGTCATCAAAGCTTTCTGAGAGTGAACGTTTTACTGTGTATCGTAGTTTTAAACATACACTTGTCCAAGAAAATTATTTTGAACTGGTTAAGCCAACCTATGTCAAAAATCTATACATTAAATTTAGACTTGGCATAACCGAATTGCAAAGTAACAAACAAAGATATAGTACTCCCAATGCTGTAACGAAAGTGTGTCCATTGTGTGCCAAGGCTGTGGAAGATGAAGTTCACTTTATGTTTTATTGTCCATTCTATGATGAACTGCGAGCCAAATACCTATGTAAGTTTGACCTTGTGGAACTCAGAAAGAAAGAATTGTGTATCCTAGACACTACCAACCCGCAGTCTATTGCCGATTTAGCAAGATTTGTATGTCATGCTTTTAAACTCCGTAGCAGCATGCTTGTATGATTCCACGTGCAAACTGTGGTTCTTACTCCGACCTGGTCTGTGTAGTACACGGCTGTGGCCTGGATTTGGATACCGCATTTTACATGTAGGTCAAAAGTGGCTATTATGTGCTGGCGTAGATCGAATGGAAATGTGTGTGTGTGTGTGTGTGTGTGTGTGTGTGTGTGTGTGTGTGTGTGTGTGTGTGTGTGTTGATATAAACATCGCCTTATGGCCTTTATATACACCTGAATTATAAATTATGTAATGTCTCACTCCATTGTATGGACAATTTGTCTGAACAATAAACTGTCTGAGTCTGAGTCCCTACTGTCTGCACTGCCTGTAGCTCTTGATATTGGATGTGTGTTGCTAAATGGTCTTAGCTTTATTTAGGCCCCATGTGTTAGGTTTATTTAATGTGTTTGACCGGCTGGCGACATACATTCAATGTTCTGTTTAGTTGGTGTTTTTTTTTTTCACAAGCAGTGCAGGCACGTCCTGAGAAAGCCTTGTTGCTGTCGGGACGTTAAGCAATGTACAATCAATCAATCGTCTGTGTTCTGTGGTCATCTTCATGACCCAGTCTATGGCCAGTAGGAAGAGGAACGGAGACAGCAGACACCCCTGCCTGACACCAGTTCTGACCTGGAGCTCCCTGGTGAACTGCCCTTCGTGGATCACGCGACATGTCATGCCATCGTAGCTGCTCTTGATCAGGCGGACGAGCTTTGTGGGTACACCGTAGTGTCGTAGGAGTTTCCACAGAGTCTCTCGGTCCACACTGTCAAATGCTTTCTCATAATCCACAAAGTTGACGTACAGCGGGGAGCTCCACTCCAGAGACTGTTCCACGATGATGCGGAGAGTGGCGATCTGGTCTGTACATGATCGGTTCTTCCTGAATCCTGCTTGCTGGTCTCTCAGCTGGGGGTCAACGGAGCTCTTCATTCTCTCCAGGATGATCCTGTTGAAGACCTTTCCTGGTACTGACAGCAAGGTGATTCCTCTGTAGTTGGAACACTTGCTGAGGTCGCCTTTCTTGGGAAGCTTGATTAGGTACCCCTCCTTCCAGTCAGCCGGCATCACCTCCTCTTCCCAGATCTTTCCAAACAGTGGGTACAGCATCTCCACTGTTGTCTCTAGGTCTGCTTTCAGAGACTCCACTGGGATGCCATCTGGGCCTGCTGCTTTGCCGTTCTTTAAAAATGCCACTGCTCTTCTGATCTCTTCCCGGCTGGGTCTGTCACAGCTGATGGGTAGGTCGGTCTCTGCCGGCTGGATGTCTGGGGGGTCGGGTGGGCTAGGTCTGTTCAGTAACTCTTCAAAATACTCGGCCCATCTGTCGAGTTGGTCTGCTCTGTCTGCAATAGGCTTGCCTTCTTTGTCTTTTACTGGTCTTTCTGTATGGCCATACTTGCCTGACAATCTTCTGGTAATGTCGTAGAGCTGTTTCATGTTGCCGCTGCCTTTTCTGCCTCTGCTGCCAGGCTGTCTGTGTAGGCCCTCTTGTCTGCCCTGATACTCCTCTTCACCTCGCGGTTGGCTTCCGAGTATTCCCCCTGTGCCCTTACTTTGGCTGCTCTCGTGCGACTGTTGTTGACAACTGCTTTCTTCTGCTTCCTCACTTCTATCTTCTTCAAGGTCTGTGCCGACAGCCAGTCCTTGTGATGGTGTTTCCTGAACCCTACAGTGTCTTTGCAGGTTGAGTTCAGCGCCTCTCTAACTGCCTTCCACTGCTGCTCTGTGGTGACCGCCTCCTCTTCATTTACTAGCTCCTGTAGCGCTTGAAACCGGTTGGACAGCACCAGTTTGAACTCTTCTCTAACTCCAGTTTCTCTCAGGAGGCCTACATTATAGCGCTGTCTTCTTGTTGTCTCTGTGCGGCTTTTCTTTAGCTTGAGCTTCATTCTTAAGGTAAGCAGATGGTGGTCGGACGCGACATCTGCTCCCCTCCTCACTCGAACATCTTGAAGGGATCTTCTAAATTTCTTGCCAATGCAGATATGGTCTATTTGGTTCTCTGTTGTATGGTCAGGTGAGACCCAAGTTGCTTTGTGTATCCTTCTGTGTGGGAAGATGCTGCCTCCAATGACAAGTCGGTTTAGAGCACAAAAGTCTACAAACCTCTCCCCGTTTTCACTCATCTCCGAGCCTAGTCCCTGTCTCCCCATCACATCTTCGTATCCGGTGTTGTCCTCCCCTATTTTGGCATTAAAATCGCCCATGACGATGGTGATGTCTCGCTCCGCACATTTGTCCAAGGCACTCTGGAGTCGGTCGTAGAACTCTTGTTTTTCTTCCTCGTCACTGTCATTAGTGGGTGCATAACACTGGATGACGTTCAGCTTGAGCTTTTTCTTGGTTCTAAAGGCTGCTGTGATAATTCTTGGCCCAAGAGGTTCCCAGCCCATCAGCGCTCTCTGTGCCACTGGTGACAGCATGAATGCTACACCTTCTGTATGGGGGGCATTCTCCTCTTACTTACTTACTTACGCCTGTCACCCCTACCCGGGTATAGGCCGTCGACGAGAGACCTCCAGCAACTCCTGTCCTGTGCTTCTCCTTCGATTCTACTCCAGGTGGTTCCCAGTCTCTTGATGTCTGCTTGGAGGTCTCGACGCCAGGAGTTTCTCGGCCTACCTCTTTTCCTCTTTCCCTGGGGGTTCCATGACAATGCCTGCCTAGTGATACTGGAAGCTGGCTTTCTCAGACTGTGACCGATCCAGCCCCATCTTCTTCGCCCAATTTCATTCTCTGCTGTTATCTGCTCTGTTCTCTCCCAGAGTCTGACGTTGCTGATCTTCTCTGGCCAGTGGATTTTCAAAATTCTTCTAAGGCAACTGTTCATGAAGGTCTGTACTCTGTTGACTGTGGTTTTTGTCAATCTCCAAGTCTCTGCTCCATATAGGAGAACTGCTTTTACATTGGAGTTGAAAATCCGGACTTTGGTGTGTTGTGACAGCTCTCTGGAACTCCACACTTTTTTCAACTGGAGAAAGGCTGATCTGGCTGACACCAGTTCTGACCTGGAGCTCCCTGGTGAACTGCCCTTCGTGGATCACGCGACATGTCATGCCATCGTAGCTGCTCTTGATCAGGCGGACGAGCTTTGTGGGTACACCGTAGTGTCGTAGGAGTTTCCACAGAGTCTCTCGGTCCACACTGTCAAATGCTTTCTCATAATCCACAAAGTCTACAAACCTCTCCCCGTTCTCACTCATTTCCGAGCCTAGTCCCTGTCTCCCCATCACCTCTTCATATCCGGTGTTGTCCTCCCCTATTTTGGCATTAAAATCGCCCATGACGATGGTGATGTCTCGCTCCGCACATTTGTCCAAGGCACTCTGGAGTCGGTCGTAGAACTCTTGTTTCTCTTCCTCGTCCCTGTCATTAGTGGGCGCATAACACTGGATGACGTTCAGCTTGAGCTTTTTCTTGGTTCTAAAGGCTGCTGTGATGATTCTTGGCCCAAGAGGTTCCCAGCCCATCAGCGCTCTCTGTGCCACTGGCGACAGCATGAATGCTACACCTTCTGCATGGGGGGCATTCTCCTCTTCATGACCTGAATACAGAATCATCTCCCCACTTAACAGCCTTTTCTGGCCAGACTGCATCCATCTGGCTTCACTGATACCTAGCAGGGAAAGGTTGTACTTTTGCATTTCCGCTGCTATCTGGGCGGCCTTGCCGCTCTGGTACATGGTCTTGACGTTCCATGTGCCCATGGTTGTATCCCTGGATAGAGAGAGGCGGCTCGGTCCTGTGGCTTCCGAAGACTTCCGGCTTTCACCACAGGACGTCATAAGTCTTCTGGTAGAAGAACCTTCCTCCACCAGGAAAGGAATTACTGTTAGTCTTTTCGTCTGCGTTTTTGTAGCTATTTCCTTTTTTGCAGGGTGGGGAAGCTACCCCCACGCCCAACCCCCTTACTAGGAGGACCAGGGGTTTTCTGTCGGGGTCACCTTCCCTTAGACCATGTTGGTTCACGGCACCTTATTTCATTCGGTGCACCCCTCTCACGAGGGACCCCCTATCCACCACCCAGGGGACGCGCCTCAACGCCATATGGTCCCAGCGCGAGGGCTCAAAAGGTTAATTATGTCTGAATACACCTTTGATCAGCTGCGTAAGTGATTGATTGATTGTACATTGCTTAACGTCCCAACAGCAACAAGGCTTTCTCAGGACATGCCTGCACTGCTTGTGAAAAAAAAAAATAAACAGAACATTGAATGTATGTCACCAGCCGGTCAAATACGTTAAATAAACCTAACACAAGGGGCTAAATAAAGCTAAGACCATTTAGCAACACACATCCAATATCAAGAGCTACAGGCAGCGCAGACAGTAGGGAGAGTTTTAGAAAGGCAAATACAGGTGAATGGACCAGGGTAGACAGAAACACATGCCCCAGAATAGAGGGAAAAACCCACCCTGTGGGGCCGACCAGGGTGACCCTGGGAACTAAGTAGTTAACCCCATCCAAGTCCCCCAGGGCAGTTTGATCGGCTGCGTAAGTGAGCTTAGTCCTGCGCCAGCCACTAAGCAAGGTGCTCCGCTCTTGCGGAGCACCTTGCTTAGTGGCTGGTGCAGGACTAAGCTAGATCTGTATAGCGGAGCACCTTGCTTGGTGGCTGGTGCAGGACTAAGCTAGATCTGTATAGTGGAACACCTTGCTTAGTGGGTGGTGCAGGACTAAGCTAGACGTGTATAGCAGAACACCTTGCTTACTGGCTGGTGCAGGACTAAGCTAGATCTGTATAGCGGAGTACCTTGCTTAGTGGCTGGTGCAGGTCTAAGCTAGATCTGTATAGCGGAGCACCTTGCTTAGTGGCTGGTGCAGGTCTAAGCTAGATCTGTATAGCGGAGCACCTTGCTTACTGGCTGGTGCAGGTCTAAGCTAGATCTGTATAGTGGAACACTTTGCTTACTGGCTGGTGCAGGTCTAAGCTAGATCTGTATAGCGGAGCACCTTGCTTACTGGCTGGTGCAGGTCTAAGCTAGATCTGTATAGCGGAGCACCTTGCTTACTGGCTGGTGCAGGACTAAGCTAGATCTGTATAGCGGAGCACCTTGCTTACTGGCTGGTGCAGGACTAAGCTAGATCTGTATAGCGGAGCACCTTGCTTACTGGCTGGTGCAGGACTAAGCTAGATCTGTATAGCGGAGCACCTTGCTTAGTGGCTGGTGCAGGACTAAGCTAGATATGTACAGCGGAACACCTTGCTTACTGGCTGGTGCAGGACTAAGCTAGATCTGTACAGCGGAGCACCTTGCTTAGTGGCTGGTGCAGGACTAAGCTAGATCTGTACAGCGGAGCACCTTGCTTAGTGGCTGGTGCAGGACTAAGCTAGATCTGTACAGCGGAGCACCTTGCTTAGTGGCTGGTGCAGGACTAAGCTAGATCTGTACAGCGGAGCACCTTGCTTAGTGGCTGGTGCAGGACTAAGCTCGCTCATGCATCTGGCCCCTTGTCTTCTCCTATATTAACTTTGCCGTTTTGTGTTTCTGTTCACAGCATCAGCAGCCACCCTGATCAACATCCGTAATGCGCGCAAGTACTTTGAGAAACTGGAGCAGGTTGACCACTCCAGTCGGGCAGCCATCAGTGGTGTGCGATGACCTGTGTAGAAATTTGGAGGGGAGGGGGTGGATGACCTGTAAGACCTGCAGATACTTTGAGAAACTAAAGCCGTTAACCCTTTGGCTGTGGGTAGCGCTTTGTCACAGATTTCTGCAGGAATCTTTGCGCCAAAAAGTGCTACCGACGGCCAACGGGATAAGCTGCCATAGGTGGAGAAATGTGAAGACTTTCTAAGCCTAGCATGGCGTGCCATGTCACATTTTGTACTTTTTAGCCAATCTGTTCAAATAAGATTGGTGTGTTTGTTTCTTTTCATTTATGCATTGTCCTCCATACCTCAAGAGGGGTGAAACTGTGTGTTCCTTCACATGTTTCTTGCTTGTTCCCCAATGTTTTCAACATCATTTATGTTTGTTTGTTTGCAGTTATAGATTTCCCTTTATATAGTTCCTTTTCAGGTGTGTAAAAGTAATAAGTCTATGAATTTTATTTTTATTTATTATTTTTATTTATTTTTTTGAGGGGATGATTGATTGATTGATTGTACATTGCTTAACGTCCCGACAGCAACAAGGCTTTCTCAGGACGTGCCTGCACTGCTTGTGAAAAAATAAAAAAGAAACAGAACATTGAATGTATGTCGCCAGCCGGTCAAATACGTTAAATAAACCTAACACATGGGGCCTAAATAAAGCTAAGACCATTTAGCAACACACATCCAATATCAAGAGCTAAAGGCAGTGCAGACAGTAGGGAGAGTTTTAAAAAGGCAAATACAGGTGAATGGACAAAGGGTAGACAGAAACACATGCCCCAGAATAGAGAGAAAAACCCACCCTGTGGGGCTGACCAGGGTGACCCTGGGAACTAAAAAATACCTAACCCCACCCAAGTCCCCCAGGGCAGACCCGGGTGGGTTTGAGGGGATGGGGGGGGGGGGGGGTGGTGGTGGTGGTGACATTGGTAATGCCCACAAATTTGTTTTTTCAAAATACATTACCGATGGCATTACTATCTGGGAATACACTCTATTGCCTATAGATTTCAGCAAAATTGTGTGTAGCACACAACTGGGGAGGAGACACCGGGGATCCAAGCACTATGACCCCGGGTGGCCTCCCCTTACTACCCTATCCCGGCGAGCACAGGGCGACCTCGTCAGTTTCACTCATAGCTCGACCGGGGACGGTCGAGTTTTTGCCTTTCTCCGTTCTACGGGTTTCAGTGGTTTTTGACTGTGGGCTTGAATTGGAGTCTTCGATTCAGCCCTGGACTCACTACATTCGTGGTTTTTCCTTTGACAATTGGACTCATTGTGACCTGTGCGCCGACCGGTTTTACCGGCTCTGACTTGTGAGTTCACCCTTGGCTTGGCCTTGGGGTTCGACGACGCACGTGACTTGTGCCCGGCTGGTTTGTGCAAGGTGGACTTCTTCGCCAGCGTAGCTGGTTTAGGGCCTTATGGCTTCTTCTGTGTCGAAGACTTGCCGCCGTGCGGGGACTTCCAGTGGCCGGTTGATGCACTCGACTCTTGCTTGCCGTGTTCGGGCTGTGCTTCGGACGGAACGTGTGATGGTGGCGCCGCTTGGACGGAAGACCGGTGTTCGCGCAGGTGGGACTTCTTCAGGCGTGACCGGTCCCCTCGCCCGCTTCGGTCTCCACGGGATCCTCCACGGGTGGACGTACTTCCCTCGGCGCATCGGGCTTTCCGGCCCACAGGTAAGTCCCCTTCTTGTACCGTTACCTCGCAGGTTCTCCCTCCCCTCTCCGAGTCTTCGGAGCAGGGTAGGCGAGTTTCGGAGTCACGCTCCCCACGCTCTGCTTCGTTAGCGCGTGGCTTGAGCCCATTTTGGTTCCCACCCCCCGCTCTGCTTCGGGCGAGCGGTCTGGGAGAGATGAGCGTTCGTCGGCCACCCCCGGCTCTAGGTCTCCGGAGCGGGGACGGGTGACGGAACGCAAGCATAAGAAAGAGAGTAAACGTGATAAGAAATGCTCTCGCTCACGCACCGAGGCTTCGGAACGTGACTCGAGACTGTTAGTAATGCTGCCTCCCCGCTCTGTATTTTCCGAACGGGCAAGGCATGCTTTGCTTTCTTCCCCCCCCCGCCCGCCCCGTCTCGCCTGGGCGGGCCCGGGGTGTGGTTGACTCTCGCCCCCCACGCTCCGAGGAGTCGGAGCGGGGGTCGCGTGCACATAATGGTCCCCTCCCCGCTTCGCTTCGCCTGAGCGGGCTTGGCGTGACCGTAGACTGTCCCCCCCCCCGTCTCGTATCGACCGGACGGGCCCGGTGTGACTTGGACCCTCGCCCCCCCCCTCCCCCTCGCTCCGAGGCTTCGGAGCTGGGGCAGCGGGCTCATAAATCGTCCCCTCCCCGCTCCGCCTTTCCTGAGCGGGCTTGGCGTGACCCTAGACTGTCCCCCCCCCGCCTCGTATCGACCAGGCGGGCCCGGTGTGACATCGCGCGTCCTCCACGGTCCGACACATCGGACGGGGGGCCGCGTGCCCGGTATTTGTCCCCTCCCCGCTCCGCCTTTCCTGAGCGGGCTAGGGGAGACTATTGGCGGTCCCCCCCCCCCCCCCCCCCCTCGCACCGGTTCTCCCGGGCGGGCCAGGGGTGACCAGGCCACTTCCTCGGTATTCCGATCGCGGTTTGTCGCTCACGTCGGCTGCCGCGTGCGGATCCCGACTTCGAGGTGGACCGTCGCTTTGCCACGGTCCCTCCGTCGCCGCGGCGCGCCTCTTTGCGTGCGTCGCGGGCGGCTGCGTCTACCTCGCGCGCGGCGGTGCGGCACTCTCGTAGCCGCTCGCCCCTTTCGTCTTTGCCGCGAGAAGATCAGTTTGGAACGGACGTCCTCAGCCTTCATCCGTCGGACTCGGCCTCGGCGATCTTCTTGCAGGACTCGGCGGCGGGTTCTCCTTCCCGCCTTTTTCCGCTGTCGCGTCGGCCTCCGCCTCGTCAGACGTTGCCGGCCCTTCGCTCGGATCACAGTCGGTCCACGCTATGGGTGAGGCTTCAAGGCTTATCGCCAAGTCCCTACCGCCCGACGTCTGTCCGCCTTCGCCTCCTCCGAAGAGACAGGCTTCGGCCATGGTCGACGCGCAGAGGCAAGTCCAGCGCCGCAAGTCCCTCCCGCAAGCCGGCTTCCGGGACCTCACCGATGCTTCTCCGCCCAGCTGCGTAACGACGCTTTCGGCGACACGGGATACTTTACCGCCGCTCGATCGCCGGTGGGAATCAACTTAAGCTTCCGCCAGGCCTAGTACGCTGGACACTCCCAAGCCTTCGCCTTACCTTTTCCAGCGGTGGATGTGGCGGCCTTACTACAGGCGGGCGGCTGCAGGCTCGTCCAGAACTCGTGGCCTCGGCCTCTCGACAGGATCGCCTCCTTAGCGCGGATCTCGCTGGCGTGCTCGGGTTTGGAACTGGCTACCCAGGCAGCACTGCAGTGCCTACAGGATACGTGGGACCTGGAGGCTCAGTCCCCGCTTCGTGACGTGCGGTCCATCCTGATAGCGGCCAACCGGTCCGCCTACCATTCTTCCGCCACCGCCAGGGCAGCGGCTGCCAAATGCGACCTCTGGAGGAGGGATACCCTTTTGCGCCTCTGCTCGGACCTTCCCTTGTCAGTGAAGACCCAGCTCCGTCACGCCCCCTTAGGGGGTCCTCAGCTGTTCGGCGACACTTGGCACACCTTTAAGGAATCTTCCAAGGACTTGTGGCCCAAGCCTGCATCTAACCCAGCCTCGACCCGCTTTCGCGCCCCCCGCACGGCGGGGGTCGTGCCCAGCGGTCTTTCAGGCCCTCCTTCTCTACAGTCGGATCTTCACGAGGTCGGGCCCGTCCATTCCAGGCTACTCAGGCCGGCCCCGCCCCTCGCCCTTCTTGGCCCCGCGGTGCCCGTAGATCGGGCCGCGGTCGGGCTCTTTGACTCGCCCCCGCCTCCGCCCCCGCCTCATTAATCGGGCCTCCCGTCGGCGGGCGGCTGTCGCTCTTCAGCGATCTTGGAGATCGCTGTTCCCGGACGACCCCTGGATTCTTTCCACCGTTACCGCAGGCCTGCAACTTCGTTCCTGTCGCCTCCGCCTCTTCGCTGAGCACCCTTGTGGACCCAGGAACCGCTCGACGGCACACAGGCGGACGCTCTGCGCGGGGAAGTGGCGACCCTCCTCACCAAAGCGGCGACAGAGGTGGTTTTGCGGCAGGACTCTCCGGCGTTCTACAGCCGACTCTTCTAGCTCCCAAACCAGGCGGCAAGTGGCGTCCAGTTATCGACTTATCAGCTTGGCCTCGATTCAGGTATCAGCTTGGCCTCGATTCAGGCTTGGCCTCGATTCAGGATGCTTATCAGCTTGGCCTCGATTCAGGATGCTTGGCCCCTCGATTCAGGATGGAGACGGCCAGGACACTCCGTGCGGCCCTCCGGCCGATGGACTTTGCGATCCGCCTCGACCTGTCAGACGCCTATCTGCACGTCCCGATTCATCCGTCGTTTCGCCGGTACCTTCGGTTTGACTTGGGGGGATCGTCTACCAGTTCTGCGCCCTTCCTTTCGGCCTCAACATCAGTCCGTGGGTGTTTACAAGACTGCTCGACGCCGTGATAGCCAATTTCCGTCAGCGCTCCTTGAGCCCGGCCTCCAATTACTTGGACGACCTTCTACTGCGCAACTTGGTCTCCGCAGCCCTCCAGACGGACAGGGATGCCCTGCTTTCCCTTCTGCGTCGTCTAGGTTTCCTACTCATTGGGGAAATCCGTTCTTCTCCCTCTCGACGGTTTCTACATCGGGGGATGGAATTCCTGACCGACCTCAACCTTGCCCGCCTGCCTCTGGCCAGGCGACAGAAGATAGTCGACTTAGCGACTTCGATGGGGATGGGATCCTCCTTCACCGCCAGGGTCTGGCTTCAACTCCTGGGCCTCCTCAGGGCGGCTGCGGACCTGCTTCCCTTGGGCAGACTTTATGCTCGGCCTCTCCAGCTACGTCTCCTTCTTCACTGGCGACCCTCGGGCGCTCTGTTGGATCTAGTACCTGTCACGCCTCGGGCTCGTCCTCACCTCGAGAGGTGGGCGGACCTCGCTTGGCTGGCTTCGGGGGTGCCCTACACTCCCCGCCGCCTCGGTGGTCTCTCTGTACAGAGGCGAGCCAGGCCGGCTGGGGCGCGCACCTGTTACCGGATTTCTCTCGGCCTCGGGCGTTGGCTTCGGGAGCTGTTCGGGAATCACGTCAACTGGCTGGAGCTGAAGGCAGTTGGATTGGCATTCGACGTTGGCAGGAGACCTTGGCCAATCAGGACGTCCTCGTGCTCTCCGACAACTCGACGGTGGTGGCTTACATACAGAATCAGGGTGGCACTCACTCGCCCTCCCTTTGCGTTCTTCGGTGCCACCTTCGCCTCTGGTGCAGGGATCGAGGCATTGCCCTACGAGCCCGCCACATCCCTGGCCACCTCAACGTGAAGGCGGACGCCCTGTCTCGTCGCGGACAATTGCTCCACACGGAGCGGTCCCTACGCCCGGATATTTTTCGCCTGCTCTGCTCTCACTGGGAAACGCCGCTAGTGGATCTGTTTGCCACCAGATGAAGCAGCCAGCTCCCGGTCTACGTCTCGCCAGTCCTGGATCCACTCGCTTGGGCAGTGGACGCGCTCCCCATTCCTTGGGTCGGCCGGATTGCTTACGCCTACCCCCCGGCAGTCCTCGTTCCGAAGGTACTGCGGAAGCTTCTGGGATGCTCGGCGGTCCTCCTGCTGGTGGCCCCCTTCAACTGGACCAAGAGCTGGACCACGGACCTCCTCGCGCTTGCGACGGACCCTCCTCTGGAGCTTCCTACCCCTTCCACGATGCTCAAGCAGCCCCGTCAGCGGCTTTTCCATCCGTGCCCCGTACGCCTCCGCCTACACGCTTGGAGGTTGTCCGGCACGCCCGCGCCGCTAGAGGTTCTCGGATGCAGCAGTGGCGGCAATTGCAGCAGCCCGCAGACTCTCTACAAGGAAGGTGTACGAAGGCAAGTGGAGGGTCTTTCAGACCTGGTGCACCTCCCATGGGCACCCTCCCACTAACCTAGCCTCCCACCAACTGGCGGAGTTCTTCCTGTGGCTCTTCGACGACCGGGGCTTAGCCCCGGTCGCCATCAAGGGCTACCGCGCTACGTTCGCGGACATCTACCGTCACCGGTGTCTTCCGGACCCAGGCGCCTGCAAGGATCTGTCGAATTTCTGGCTCACTTTGAACTCCGACGTCCGGTTTCACGTTCCCTAGTACCCCGGTGGGATCTTGCCTGGGTACTGACGTGGTTGAATACGGACCGGTTGAGCCCCTCCCCTTGGCTCGGTTCTCAGACTTGACCCGGAAAACCTGTTTCCTTCTGGCTCTCGTTACAGCGTCCCGAGTCAGCGAGCTTCACGCGCTCTCGATGCTCCCAGCCTGTTTGCGGTTCGTTCCGACGGCTCTGCGCAGAGGCTCTCCGATCCGTCCTTCCTGGCCAAGAACCGCCGCCCGCGGCGGCTCCTCAGGTGCTAACGATACGGCCCCTCTGTGGAGCGGACCTCTCCCCTGGATCGCGGCAACAGGACCCAGTGCGGGCGCTAAAGATTTACCTGCGCCGCTCTCAGCCGCAGCGCCGGGGGCGCTCGCGCCTCTTCTTACCTTGTCCGCGGGCAGACGCCACATCTCGGCCCAGATCGTGTCATCCTGGCTGCGGTGGGTGATTAGGTCAGACTACCTAGACCTCTCCCCACGCGGCGCTGAGCCTTTACAAATCCGGGCGCATGAAGTGAGAGCAGTAGCCACCAGTCTAGCCCTGGACCGCAACTGCTCGGTCAAAGATATTTTGGCAGCGGGTGGCCGGCGCTCAGACTCCACTTTCGCACGCTTCTACCTTAAGAGACCTATCCGGCTGACGTGACTCCCTGGCACGGGTGGGCGACATCTCCGCGGCCCAGCACTCCCTCCGAGCGCTGCTGGCGTCTTAGGCACATCATAGCTGAAATCGTCGGGAGTTCTCTCTCGAGGGGGCCGGCGGAGTGGTTGGGTTGTGGTTAGATACGGCACCCTCCGCCTGTTCGCCATTCTCCCAGATAGTAATGCCATCGGTAATGTATTTTGAAAAAACAAATGAATTTTTTTTCTAAAATGTATTTTTTTGAAAAATACTTACCGATGGCATTACTCGAATGGCCCTCCCGCCTGCCCCGCTTGCCTCTTGTGGCTATGTGTGAAACTGACGAGGTCGCCCTGTGCTCGCCGGGATAGGGTAGTAAGGGGAGGCCACCTGGGGTCATAGTGCTTGGATCCCCGGTGTCTCCTCCCCAGTTGTGTGCTACACACAATTTTGCTGAAATCTATAGGCAATAGAGTGTATTCCCAGATAGTAATGCCATCGGTAAGTATTTTTTAAAAAAATACATTTTAGAAAAAAAATTCATATTTTGAGAGTGCAGCAAATGGAATATGATAGATATAGCGCCATCAGTGGGGAAGCTGCTTAGTGTGGGGCATGCCGAGTTACATTGGTAACTTTTTTGTTAAATATTTTGCCAAAAATAATTGTGGGAGTTGCGGTCTTTTGGACAGCCAGGGTTGGTGAGTGGATGCATACGGCAAAAGATATGACAGGATCGTTGCAGCATGCTTATGACGATTTATGCCGTCTCCCATGGTCATATGTTGCTGGGCAGTGTCACCTTCAAATATGAATCATGAGATAGTGCTTAAGCCATTGGCTGTCGGTATTGATTTTTGTCGCAATAGTTCCTGCAAGAATTGTTGCGATAAAAACTGCTACAGAGAACTATAACCTCGCGGCTGCATTTCCCAAATTCTGGAGGAGTCGCCTAAAGACCAATTGGGGGAGATGTATTGACCATAATTCAAGGGTAGTGCCAGATTAGCTTGGCGCCAAGCTAATCTGGCACTACCCTTGAATTATCATGGTCAATACATCTCAGGACTGCTGTTGGGCATTGGGGCTAAATACAGCATTTTTGTCAGACATTGCTGCGCGCACGATGTGAAATTAAGTACATATAGCAGGATTTTTGGGTCTGCATATAGGGAGACAAGTGGACACTCATGGCGGTAGTGTATTTGTTTTCTCAAAACACATTACCGATGGTATTACTTAAAGGAAATGGTTTCTTAGCTAGTCTAATTTTAGCCCAAAATTGTTGTGTACGAGTATGGTCATGATGGCAGGTGAGGGGCGCCATAGCCTAGACGGAAACCCGGGTAGCCTCCCTTCCGGTTCAACCACGCATGCGCCACACCACTCATACGCCAGTCAGTTTTCTTTGCTAGTCTCAGAAGGTTGTGTACGGGACTCGCTCTGTTCGTTAGGACTCTATCTTCGTTAGGAAAGTCTAGACAGAAGGAAGCTTGTTCAAGGTGGGAAACCGAGCTTGAGGTTTCCGTCGGTCTTCGGACTTAGAAACTTGTTCCTAGTGAACGTTACTTGTGAATTTCACCCGTCGGCGCCATCTTATCCTACCGGGCGCGGCGACGCCAGGTTGAACTGTACTCACGCCTAGTGCCGCTCGGGCCCTAGTGCGTGCTACTCGTGTGTGCCAAGCTTCTTCTGCGCTCTTCAGCCTGCTCTGAGTGCCTGCTGTTGCGGAGACTTCGTTTCGACGCCTTCACTGACGCCAGTGGCTTCGCCCGGCATCAGCGTTACGTGGTCGCCGTCCGACGCCGGGCCGTGTCTGCGTGCTAGCCTTTCTGGTGGGTCTTCGACCGGGTTGGTGCCTCACTTCTTCGGATGGCAAGGTAATATCTCTGCCTTGGCCTACGTCAGGCGCTCAAGGGTAGTGGTGGAGCGCCGGGCGTAGGCTTACACGGTACGCTTCGTTCGTTCACGCGGATTCGGTGCGGGCCCACGGGGGCACGCTCGCTCGCATTTCATTGTACATTATGTTTTGCAGTTGGCAAGTCCGAACATGCACTCGATGTGGGCAATTCCAGTGGCCGAGTGACGAACATCTGGTTGCCTGCCCTGTTCCGGTTGTACCTCCACGCGTCCGTGCTCGGTCTGCGCCCCATGGCTGGAGGAACAATGGACCCAGCTGTGGAGTTTCTACGGCCGCAAGAAACCTACGCAAGCACGGAAGAACGATCCCACACCGGTATGCGCCACAGTCCAGTCGAGTGGCCCTGACCGAGTGTCTGAGCAGACGAACCAGCGGCTTCGGTCGCGTGCACGTGCTCTAGTACCGGCAGCCACCACAGTCCAGTCGAGTGGTCTCTGTACGGTCAAGGATCCTAGAGCGCCTCGGGCTAGGCCTCTAAACAAGACTCCGGTAGCCACCACAGTCCAGTCGAGTGGTCTCTACCCGGTAGCAACGCCTCTGCAGGCAACTGATAAGGAACTGATACAGGCTCCTACACCCGCTCTGGTTGCGGGCCTGACTAATACGGATCTCCAGGTAGCTGACAAGCTCTCGCCACAGATTCGTCCTGCTGCTTCCGCTACCCTGTTCTCCGCTAGGGACCAGCGCGGAACGCCAGCGCCCCGCCCAGCTCCTTCCGTCCGGGCGTCAAGTTCCGACAAGTCTTCTCGCCGGACGCGCTCCCGCTCTCGGGTACGAAGTAGTCGCCTCCGCTCTGCTGCGGTGCGAGTTACTCCCCGTCTTCAGTCCGAGCGAACCTCAGCTGTTAGACTTCGTTCACGCTCGAGCGACAGGTCTACTCGCCCGAGGACCGATTACTACCGGTCGGAATCCAGCCGACATTCGCGGACACAGTACAGGCATGACTCTGCTTTGCGTTCAGCTTCGCGCCATTTCAGACGTTCCCGGTCCCCGCATCGCCGCCCCCGTTCCCGTTCACGCTCCTCTCGGCGGAGTGCCGCTCGTCGCACGCGACACCGTCGTAGGTCAGGAGTTCGGGCTTCCCGCTCAGCGTCGAGTGCTTCACGGGACCATTCATCTAGCAGACACTGGCGGCGCCACGCACCAGTGAGAAGATCTCCTCCACCAGCTACGACCGTTACCCGCCCCAGTGACGGGAGTCTTCCTCCTCGTTTGGGAGTGGACCCGATTCCCCACTCAGTTCCGGCAGAAGAGGACACCCTTAGTCTGAACCCCGAGGAATCGATGTCGGCACTACTACAGGTGGCCAGCCCCGCCCCGTCCAATCCCTCGGGTGGTGACGAGGAATTCCCGCCGGCTGCCATTGGACATAGGTTAGAGACACTGCGGGCCCTTGATGAAGCGGCACGGCTTATCGCGGCTTGCCTCCCTGCAGAAGACTGCCCTCCCTCTCCAGTTCTTAAAAGGAAAGCGTCCGCCTTTGTGGACGCAGAACGACAGGCCAAGCGATTCAAGTCTCTCCCCCAGCCGCCGGGTTTCCGGGAGTTACGTGATGCGTTTTCTGCTCATCTTGCGCAAGGGGCATGCGGTACAGGATTCTTCTCAGACTCCAAGTGGCCGACAGGTATAGACATCGCCTTCCGGCAATCATGGTATGCGGGCCATACACAACACTTTTCCTGCCCTCTACCGACAGCGGACCCCGCGGCAGTGGCGTTCTCTGGGACTTCCTTACGTCAGTCTCTCCTCCCCGGGGTAGAACAGACCGCGACACTCATTAGGAACACCCTGGCAGCAGCGGGATTTCTAGATTTGGTCACGCAAGCCATCGTCCGACGTGTAGAGGACTCCTGGCATCCGTCAATTTCGCCTCTGCTGGGAGACCTGCTCGCCCTAGCAGTTTCGGGGAACCGCGCTGTATATCATGTCGCTGTCAACTCCATGGCAGCCGCCTCTAACTGCGACTTACTGCGTCGAGATGCGATTCTCCGTTCCTGTCCCATTCCGCTGGATGTGAAGACTCAGCTTCGGCAGGCGCCCCTCGGCGGTGACTTACTGTTCGGCCCCACCTGGCTCGCTGTAAAGGAATCTAACAAGGACGCCTGGCCCAACCGCCCAGCTCCAACTTCGACCAACCCGCAAGGCTCCGGGTCGCCCCCTGCGGACTGCTAGACCCACCGCCCGGCCGTTCACCAGAGGTGGTCGCCTACCCCCCAGAGCTCCAGCCTTTCCTCGCGCCCGCCCTTTCCCCAGTACCGAGCCTCCCCCATCCCTCCCTGCCCGCACCTGGCCCAGACCTGCCCGGCGCCCCGGGCGGGGCCGGGCGCACTGACTTTCTCCCCCTCCGGCCCCCGCCGACCTCGTCCGGAGTTCCGGTCGGCGGGAGGCTGGCGCTTCACAGCGAAGCCTGGCGCTCGCTGTTTCCGGACGACCCGTGGATTCTCTCTACCATTACTCAGGGACTACTGATCTCCTTCTGGTCCCCACCTCCCGTGCGCCGGAGCCCGGTGTGGACTACAGTTCCTTCAGACCAGCTCAGAGCCGAAGCTCTCCGCGGCGAAGTTTCCTCCCTGCTTCAGAAGTCCGCCACGGAGGTGGTGGTCCGGCACGACTCCCCAGCCTTCTACAGTCGGCTCTTTGTGGTGCCCAAGCCGGGCGGAAAGTGGCGCCCCGTCATAGACCTCTCGGCGCTGAACAAGTTCATCGTCGCTCCGGCCTTCCGCATGGAGACTGCGCGGGCCCTTCGCTCAGCGGTACAGCCGATGGACTTTGCGGTCAGCCTGGACCTCTCAGATGCTTACCTGCACGTACCCATGCATCCTGCTTCCAGACGGTACCTACGCTTTGCCTTCGAGGGGGTCGTCTATCAGTTCCGCGCGCTCCCCTTCGGCCTCAACCTCAGCCCCTGGGTCTTCACTCGCCTCATGGACGCAGTGGTAGCCAGAGCCCGTCGAAGTTCCACGAGCCCGACGTCGAACTACTTGGACGACCTACTTTTGAGGAACCAGGACGAGCGCTCCCTGAGGGAAGACCGAGATGCTCTGCTTCAACTTCTCGAGAACCTGGGCTTCCTGGTCAACCTTGGCAAGTCCGACCTCATTCCCGCACGCCATTTTATTCACCTCGGTATGGAGTTCCTCACCGACCACAATACCGTCAGACTGCCGGAGAAGCGCATCCAGAAGTTGGCGACTCTAGCTCGGCAGGTGTCCCAGTTGACGACGCTTCCAGCCAGGCAGTGGCTTCAGCTGTTAGGTCTGATCAGCGCTGCGGCGGACCTGCTACCGCTAGGACGTCTCTACTCCCGCCCTCTGCAACTGCATCTCCTCCTTCACTGGCGACTGGCGTCGTCCGACCTCGAGGCCCCGATTCCAGTACCTGCCATGCTCCGTCCCCACCTGCTGCGTTGGGCGGATCCTTCCTGGCTCGCGACGGGAGTGCCGCTGTCCTCACCGCCGCCCACTCTCTCGCTCTGCGTCGACGCAAGCCTCGCAGGTTGGGGAGCTCACCTCCTTCCGTCGTTCGAGACTGCCTCCGGCCTGTGGCCTCTGGAATCGCTGTCCAAACACATCAACTGGTTAGAACTGAAGGCAGTATGGCAAGCTCTCTTGGCCTGGGAGCACCGCATCCGACATCAGGAACTGTTGGTTCTCTCGGACAACTCCACGGTCGTCTCGTACATCCAGAAGCAAGGCGGGACCCGCTCTCCATCCCTTTGCATACTACTCTACCAGGTGCTCCGCTGGTGCGAGGATCGGGACATCTCTCTTCGCGCACGTCACATTCCGGGTCATCTGAATGTGCTGGCCGACTCCCTCTCCCGACGCGGTCAACTGCTCCATACAGAGTGGGCGCTGCGACCCGACATCTTTCGACTGATCGCCGTCACCTGGGAGGCTCCCATGATCGACCTCTTCGCCACGAGGTGGAATCGACAGCTTCCCCTCTTCGTTTCACCCATTCCAGACCCTCTGGCCTGGGCAGTCGACGCTCTATCCATCTCTTGGGACGGCCTGGTCGCCTACGCCTACCCGCCCACCGTACTAGTCCCCAAGGTCCTACTCAAGCTCAGAGGGTGCAACACGATCCTGTTCCTGGTGGCGCCATTTTGCTGGACCAAGTCATGGACAACCGACCTCCTGAACCTTGCCACGGCTCCCCCGCTACCGCTCCCCACACCGCGGACGATGCTCAAGCAACCACGGCAGCAGCTGTTCCACCCGTGCCCCGAGCGTCTCCTCCTCCACGCCTGGAGGTTGTCCGGCAAGCCCTCGCAGCTAGAGGCTTCTCAGGTGCGGCAGTGGACGCGATCGCTACAGCTCGTCGAGTCTCGACCAGACGAGTCTACGAAGGCAAGTGGAGAGTCCTCTGCGCCTGGTGTGACGACAGACACCTTCACCCCATCGGCTTGACAACTCCCCAGTTGGCGGATTTCTTCATCTGGCTGTTCAGCGACCAGCAGTTAGCACCGATCACCATCCGGGGCTACCTGGCCATGATTGCCGACACGTACAGACACTTGGGACTGCCCGACCCGGGTTCCTGCAAAGACCTAGCCGACCTGATGGCCCACTTCGGTCTACAACGCCCTGCCCGCCGATCCCTGGTGCCACGATGGGACCTGTCCTGGGTACTCACTTGGCTCAACTCGCCCCGTTTCGAACCGATCCAGTTGGCGCGGTTGCCGGACGTGACTCGGAAGACCTGCTTCCTTTTGGCCCTCGCGTCAGCCTCCAGAGTCAGCGAACTGCACGCACTTTCAGCACGCCCCGCCTGCTTACAGTTTCGGGCTGATGGCTCGGTTCAGCTGCTTCCTGACCCGGCCTTCCTAGCCAAGACCAGATCGCCTTTGACGGCCCCTCAACTGGTCACCATTCAACCATTACGAGACCCAAGCTCCACCCGGGAGTCCAGACAACAGGACCTGGTGCGAGCCTTACGTGTGTACCTGCGCCGGACCAAGCCGATACGCAGGGAACGCACCCGCCTTTTCCTTCCTCTGTCCCCAGGTAGAAACGACATCTCGGCCCAAACGATATCCTCTTGGCTCCGGTGGGTGATACGATCAGCCTACCAGGAGCTTGCCCCGGATACAGCCAAACGCATGAGCATCAGGGCACACGAGATCAGAGCCATGGCCACGAGCCTAGCATTCGACCGGAACTGTGCGGTCAAAGACATTGTGGCGGCCGTGGGCTGGCGAGCGGAGACCACCTTCGCACGCTTCTACCTGAGGGACCTCTCCAGCCAGCGCCAGAACCTATCGCTGGTGGGGGACATCGTGGCGGCGCAACACTCCCTCCCGGCGCCCTAGGCGCCGTAAGTATCTTTGCTAAAATTAGAGGGAGGTTGCGGGAGGGTGGCCAACTCGAGCGGCCAGGATGGCAGGGGATGGGGTCGCTATAGCGGCACCCGCCTCCTCCTCGGGATTCTTCCTTTAAGTAATACCATCGGTAATGTGTTTTGAGAAAACAAATGTATTTTTCATTAAAATGTATTTTTTTGAAAAATACTTACCGATGGTATTACTCGAAGGTCCCTCCCACCTGCCCCGCTTGCCGCTGACTCGCTAAGAAAACTGACTGGCGTATGAGTGGTGTGGCGCATGCGTGGTTGAACCGGAAGGGAGGCTACCCGGGTTTCCGTCTAGGCTATGGCGCCCCTCACCTGCCATCATGACCATACTCGTACACAACAATTTTGGGCTAAAATTAGACTAGCTAAGAAACCATTTCCTTTAAGTAATACCATCGGTAAGTATTTTTCAAAAAAATACATTTTAATGAAAAATACATATTTTGTATATTTAAAAAAAAAAAAAAGTTATGAGCGAAGTGCTCATTTTGTATTTACACGTGATAAATATAATTGTACATTTTGTGTCAAAGTCATGCCCATGTAATACGAGGTCTGCTTGAAAGTGAGAACTGTTAGTGAGATGTGCATGGGTGAAACAGCCAAATTTTTGAAAAACTGAAAGGGGGTCCAGGGGCGTGGCCCCTGGTGGGGTGCAGGGGCAACGCCCCGCGGCGCTGAAGAAAATCACAATGTCACCTTGCCACATTTAACTGTCTTCAACATCATAACTATTGTCAACGTTTTGCCTGCTACGCCACTGTCATCAGTACTTCTTTTTGCTTTATAATACACTTTAGCATTGTTCTTTCAATGTTTCCTAGTCTTTTTATGTACAGAAAAACAAATGTACACAGACTTAACTGTTCTTGCCATCTTGTCATCAGTACTTCCTTTTAATACACTTAGCACTGTTCCTTCGATGTTTCCTAGTCTTTTATGTACAGCAAAAAATATTGACAGATTCTACAGTTCTTGATCTGACATACGTGGCTTTTTGAAGAAGGCCCGAATATCAGAATTTGACTGCAATGCAGCTCTTTTGCCTCCTTTAGGCTGTGTGTTCACTGGCACATGGTGTCTTGATGTAGTCTGGGTGGAGCTCTCTGGCAGTGGCAAGACATCTTGGCTCTCTGTACTGATGCTTTGAGGCGTCACTGTGCTTGTGGAGCTGTTAGCAGCGTCAGATGACTGAGCAGTGGCAGACGAGGACTGGGTGAGGAGGGAAGTACTGCCGGTGATGGGGAGGAGAGAATGAGGAGGACTAGACTGGGAGGATGTTGCTCTCTCAACTGCTGGTGTGCATCGCACTTGTCTAGGACCCGACTTCTTTTGGACAGATGCAACAGCAGAAACCATCTCTTCCGTCGATCCTCTAGCTTTTGCTGTTTCTTTTGTTGAAGGAACTTTCCATACCTGCCTCTGCTTGACTTTATGAAGCCAGCCATCTTTGGTGTCACCTTCATGTTCAGTGCACTCTCCCCACTTGAGGCAAGATAACTTTTGATGATGGCAGATGACTCATAATTCTCTACGGTCAGCTTGGTTCGATCAGCACGAATGATGTCATCCATAAGATTGAAGCTTGCCTCTACAAGCGGGCCCGTAAAGATGGTCAGAAGAGCCTGAACCAGAGTCGTCAAGATTGGGTATCGAAGAGACCCACTTGTCTGCAACCTGAAGACTCTTGCCCAGAAGTCATGGTCAATCCTCTTGCTGGCGTCAAAGTCTGTCACCATGGATGACACATCATGGTCAACAGAGAAAGATCTGGCTTCAGCATCCAAACGACCAACATCTTCCTTTTTCACTACGTTTGGTAGGGACTTCGCGAGGTTGATGATGGAAGGTCGAAATCTGTCATTGTTGTAAGCTTCAGGTTTGAGACATGCAAGTCTGATGATAGTAAGGTTTCGCAGGGGGAGCTTCTCAAGAAGAGCCTCAACACACATCTGGTAGCCCTTGCGGAGTTTCTTTGCCACCTCCTTTGCCCAGTGGCAGCCTTTCTTATGCAGAGCCGACGTATATGCAGCATAAGCAAACTCTCCCACGCCCAGGTCTGCGTCTCTCAGTTGTGCATCAAGGTCGGTAAGGACACTTCTTTTCTTCATGGCAATCAGCTCTTTCGTTCCACCATCAGGCACATTCTTCCTTTTCATGAACAGAATGAGGATGTCCTGTACAAGATTATACATCTTGTTTAGCAGAGTGTGCAGAATCGGCTCTTTGGTCTGGAGATGTTTGATGTAACCCTGGAAGGAAGGTAGCACTCCCCGGTAGATATTGACAAGTGTGCTGAACTTGTCAAAGTTGAAGAAGAGTGCATTCAGCAGTCTGTCTTTTCGGCATTCGTTGGTAGATGACTTGGCCTGCTTTTTCTGGGCTTCCTGAATCACATCAATTCTTGCTGCAGCATCAGATCCCACAGCATGCTTCTGCTTGATGCTGTCAATGACATCACTGCAACATATTATTAAAGTCTATTAGAAAACTAAGGCTGAGATTTTCCTCTTTTTTTTAATTTGATAACATGAGCCAGTAGTACACACATGTGTGTATCTGCATGTGTGTGTTTTTGTTTTGTTATTTTGTAAAGACATATAAAGACATATAAATTATACATCACTGCATTAAAAAGAAATATAAATAACCAGAAACTCACATGAATAATGAATTTCAAAACAAACTATACCTGTACTGCTCCTTCTCTTCCTTCGTGACAAATCCAAAGTAATACATCCGGAGCTCATCCATCAGAATGTGGAGCCGTTCAGTGACAGTCAGCATATTCAGGAAGCGGCTAGGGCAGAACCTCAGAACTTGCAGTGGCTTTTCTCTCCCTAACAGCTCCTGAATTTCGCAAAACAAATCCTTGGCCTTGGGCGACTTCTGCAGATCATAATATATGTCTGACGCCACATCCTCAACATAATCCTCAAACGTTGAGAACATGATCTTGGCAGCGTTAGACACTGTATGAACAGTGTCTCCTGCCACATCCAGCAGATGAGGATTGTTTGCTCGCAGTAGAGCCTCAACTCCTTTCTTGGTTCCCCGCATGGTATTACAGTTGTCCATCATGCAGGAGATTAGGTTTGTGACCGGCACTTCCTCCCATTCACCATCTGGGCCCGCTTTCATGGAGTCCAGGATGGCTTCATGGATGTTGGTGGCTGTGGCTTGATTGACAACCTTTGACGCAAAGTGTTCAGTCTTAACATAATTTTCATCAAAGTAGCGGACAATCACATTAACCACTTTGTCCATAGCATTGTCTGTGGCTTCATCCACATTGAAGCTGAAGAACTTCGACCGCAGCTTACTTCGCATGTCCTGTTTGCAAGCAGCAGCTAGTCCATGGGTAGTAGTGTATGCCACAGCCGGTCGAGACAAATGCAGGCGAGACAAAGTCTTGCACTTATTATCCGAGAGGATCTTCGCCAAGTCTAAGATCTCAGGCAACAAGCTGTATGGTAAAGAGTGTTCAGCACCAAATGCAACCAGACGCGCCCGCTTCTCCACCAAGCCACACACAGGCTTCTCTAAAGTTGGTCCTTGCACGTTTTCACAGGACTGGCGAACCTACAACATATACACATAAGCAAAATGTTATTTTTTTGGCAGTGAAAATGGGATTGCAAATCAGTTTGAATTCTGTTCTTTAAAAAAAATTCACTTCAGATTTTTAGATTAGTCTAGCTTTTCAAGGTCTCATTTTTATTTTTTAATTGAAATTGTTTGCTTTTATGGTTAATTTTGATCAATGATGTGATTCAGTTTGATCCGATGAAGAAAGAAAGAAAAATCTTTGCTTGAATAATAATTGGACAGTTGTTTAATTACAGTCAAAAAGAATTTCTTAAAATATTTTTTAACATTTATTTGTTTGAGATATTTTAATGTTTGTGTATCCCTATGCAAAACACAACTTTATTTTGTGTGTGTTTGTAGTCTGATCATAAAAATAAATGTATTCCTGAAATATCTCCAACCCACTGTGGCATTACAGTCCGTCCACCATGATACTATGTCCGCGAGCCATGAGTTATGACTTAAAATTACTGTGCACATCGAGTTTAAAGTGTTCGCGAAAACAGTATTCCTCCGCCGATTACCTCATACTTCTAAATTTACGAGGTAGGGGTCGGGTAAGGGTTAGGCTTATAGCTAGTGCTCGATTATTGCTTACTTTATTTCAAATGACAATGAAAAGACGATAATCATGTTCATTCCATCTAACATTTTGGAGGGACTATTTTACTTTGGACGTAGTATCGTAAGCGGACATTCTGTCATTTTACAATTGTTGACCACCACCCACACATTAAGTACCCATCCCCACATTTGAAATTTATTTCAGAAAAAAAAAAGAAGATTTAAATGTTACTTACTTTGAAGTTCTTTTTGTGGTCAGGATGCTCTGCATGTTCCTTCAGCCTTTTTTTTTCCGTTTGTCCCGTATTTCAGTTCCGTATTGCACACGATGCAAAGACAAACACCAGCTCTGTCGATCTTCTTGCACCATTGTCTGAACGGAACTTTCACATCGTCGATGTCTACAGTTTCGTCTAGCCATTGCCATCGCCACTTGTTTTTGACACCTGCGTCAATGATGACAACGCTTTCGCCTTCTTTTACGAAAGGCATCTCAATTGCAGCACAGTCAATGAATCAGCGGAGCGGAATCAAATAGTTGCTTTGAAAAAACTACAGTAAGAAACACAAAATATGGCTGGCGCTCACCACATGTGTGCTACGGGGTTTACAAAATCCATCGCACGGCGTTTCCGCTTCCTTCGTTTCTGTACTTTCGCTTTCCGATCGGCAGTATTGCAACACAGAAAAAAAGCTTTTTTTTATTTCTTTTTTTTTTCTTCTCAAAACGGAAGTTCCGTCTACAGCCTTTTTTCAGAAACGGATTCCGTTCTAAAACGGAAAAAGTTTCACCCATGGATGTGTGAAGTGTAGCCACAATTTGATGATAAAAATGTATGCATGTGGACAAACCGTGTACAGGCAACTTGATGATCAGGAAATCCAGAACAAATACAGGCCCTTGTCAGCATTACACTCTTCAGTGTCAGATAAAACGCTCACTTCTCTGGCTCTCTGTGATGCCCGGTGAGCAAAAGGTCATCGGGCCAACGCCAGCCTAACGCCAACATTGGCATGGGGACTTATTGCTTGCCTACTCTTTTTTCCACACGTGACCCATGCGTTGGCCTGCCAATGGCTTTGGTTATGAACGATGCCCTGCGATTCGTAGGAGTATATAAATATGCTGTTTTGCATCATCCTGATGTGTAGAAGGGTGCACTGCAATCAGATATATTTAGTTAGTGAACTGCGACGCACCAACCAGTGTGAAAGCGCGTTCTGTGTAAAAATGTTTAGTTGTACTGTAGTCTTGGCGTGCTTGGACAAATAAAGTCATGTGATGCACTTTAAAGCTAGGTCTTTGTTGATTGCTGGTGCAATGAACCCATTACATCCTGAGGCCGATGTTTTAACAGTTTGCTTATTGTCCTATGAAGATACATTACAGATTATTAGGTCAACTGTTTTAGTTCAAGGGTGGTTCCAGAATAGCTTGGCGCCCGAGGTGCCATGCTATTCTGGCACCACCCTTGAACTATCAGTCATATTTATTTCCAGCAATAGGTGTATCAGGATAAAAACGATTAAAAAACAAACTTGAACAATGCTGGATTCTGCTTGCAATATAGGTCAGCCTCCATATTACACACCAGCACAGATATTACACATCTGGCTCTCCTGCAATGCCTGGTTAGCAAAATGGCGCTACGGCTGATCTTAGCCTGAGGACCTTCAGCTTATCTAAATTTTATCTAATTTCAGCACTACGAGTTTGTGCGATTGGAAACTGCCTGGTGCCAAATGTGTATTAGTCTGCGATATTTGGGTTTTCGGCTGTATTCGTCAGCGATAATGGGGTTTTCAGCTGTATTGGTCGGCGTTATTTGGGTTTTCGGTTGTATTGGTCGGCGATATTGGGGGTTTTAGCTGTATTGGTCAGTGATATTTGGGTTTTCAGTTGTATTGGTCGGCGATATTGGGGGTTTCAGCTGTATTGGGCGGTGATATTCTGGTTTTTGGCTGCAACTTAGTGCAAGGTCCAATATCACAGGCCAGCACAGAAAATTCTCAATCCTGCCCTTTGTCAACACAAATCAAGAATCGTGCATCTCGCACACAAATGATGGTCAGTGACCCACCTCTTTGTATGACAGACTGTTTATTGAAAAGCTATAAAAACAGCAAGGTAAAAGGGATGCTGCCACCAAGGTTAAACACCACTTACTACAAATAACATGAGTACGGGGGGGTGGTGGGGGGGGGGGGAACGAAAGTTGAACACAAACTGCCATGCTAAAAACCATGCATGAATTTAAACTTCTCTCCAATGTAAAGAACGGGAGGAAACGTTAAATACTAGCTATCTAAAAGGGCATGTCCTTAAATATTTCAGCCTTACAATATCTCTCTAAAATGTTAGTCGCAATTCATTATGGCACTTTACAAATTGTTCTGTCATTGTTCACTGGCAACAAATGCTCAATATAAACTGCGCTAAACAACCAGTCCTTTCTACCTGTATGTGGGCTCGTCTGTGATTTTGGATCTTATAGCCGGAGGCTGTAAGGTTAAAAATCATAGACTAGCACACATGAATGCCTAAACAGGTAAACTTAACTGCCTCCCACCATAGATTTTTCTAGACTTGAAACAAACAATCTGCCGGATGAGAGCTGGGCTCGATCGCAACACAGCTGGTAACTAATGTAACACACCTACCCCTATCCACTTGTACAAAGTGGGCATGGAGAACCATCCACTCTGTTCATCAATCTCTTAGATTCATTTTGTTTCCTTTCTGACACATACCGGACAAAACTATTACAGTAGCAAGACGGTCTCCTAAAAGTAATATCAGGTATAATGGATGGAAAAATGAAAATTTGTATAGGAAATTTCCTTTTTCCCAAATATACCGTACAGCATTACTATTAGGAGACTGTCTTGCTGCACCAATAGTAATGTCTGGTACACCGGATGGAAAAAAAAAGTCCTGGGAAAATTCTGTATGTGTGCACTGGTGTCAGTCTCTACTGTGGACAGCTGGCTTCCTGAGTGAATCTGTGGCAGTAGTAGCTACATCTATAAATGTGCTTGCCAGTCTGTGATTCTGGGGCTTACAGCTTCCAACCGTAAGGTCCAAAATGACAGACTGGCACACGTAACGTCTGTGTTACAGCTGTACAATAAGATTACGTACAAGTCCACAATCAAGTGGCAGTTAATGTTCAAACGCGCATTGCATTCTGCACCCTCCCTGGGCGTTTCACTTGTACAAATGTTCCACACATTTGCGAATTATTTACAAGGCGGGTGAATTGTGGAGCGATGATCAGCGACAAGTAAGCAGAAAGGTGGTCAAATCAACGCACTCTTTCTCTTGTTCAAAGCCCCCAATAATGCAATGTTGATCGTTGACATTCGGTTTTGATCATAGATGGATCGCTAACCTCTTCGCTGTCAGCAGTGCTTTTTGTCGTGATGATTCCTGCAGGATGTGAGGATGCTATTCTTGCAGGATGTGAGGATGCTATTCCTGCAGGATGAGAGGATGCTATTCCTGCACGATGTGAGGATGCTATTCCTGCACGATGTGAGGATGCTATTCCTGCAGGAATCATCACGACAAAAAGCGCTGCTGACAGGCAAAGGTTTAACCACCTTGAGCATGCATCCACCAGCACAGTAAGCAGTACACAAACACTGCTGTAAACAATACTGGTGGCTACACACACAGTGGGGTTAACCACACCAGTGACTGCTGGCTGGAATGGTAGGAGTCTTTCAACGACTGATGATTGGCTGATAGACGATGACAGCTGATGACTGATAAATGGTTGATGACAGCTTATGAATGGTTGACGGCATTGAATGGTGTAGGCTGGACGGCGATGATAAAGACGACGATGACAACACTGATGATGATGGCCGTGTGTACAACAGGGCCGGTAACAGTCTGTATTGATCACGACGGAGTGACGATGTGAAAACGGCTCATTCATAGCCCTTGTCATGTTCCAGCTCCACTTTCTGTCTGCATGTGGTCTTGAGCACGGTGGGAGTGAGGAATTGTGGTATAGCGATGGGGAACAGTTCCTCATTGGTCAACGTGGGGATCTTGCCCACTGAGTGGAACACCCTGAACAGACATAAGCAGTGGTAAAATCCAATCCAACACCAGATAATTACCCTGTTTGTGCACACAGCGACCAGTACTGTAGTCAATACAATCACACACAACCGTAGTAGAGAAAAAAACACGCTTAGGAAGGACAATTACAGCAAAATAAGCTGGGTTGTAACTATGCACGTTTCTTTCTTCATGTGCGTTGGCAGTCATCTTTTCAGTCTTTATTTCAACGGTGGTTGCTGCATGCACAAAGAGGGGAGGCAGCAAGAAATAAGTCATCAGTGAGCGTCGGCAAACACTGGCGGTGGATGGGAGATTGGAGTAGACATATATGGGTCTAGGGAGATGGGTAGATGGGACTAGAGAGATGGGAGTAGACAGGAGATGGGAGCGAAGATGGGATTGATTGATTGTACATTGCTTAACGTCCCGACAGCAACAAGGCTTTCTCAGGACGTGCCTGCACTGCTTGTGAAAAAAACAAAAAAACACTAAACAGAATATTGAATGTATGTCGCCAGCCGGTCCAATACATTAAGTAAACCTACGATATGGGGCCTAAATAAAGCTAAGACCATTTAGCAATACACATCCAATATCAAGAGCTACAGGCAGCGCAGACAGTAAAATAGGAAAATACAGGTGAATGGACCATGGGTAGACAGAAACAAATGCCCCAGAATAGATAGGAAAACCCACCCTGTGGGGCTGACCAGGGTGACCCTGGGAACTAAAAAGTTGTTAACCCAATCAAGTCCCCCAGGGCAGACCCGGGTGGGGCGCGAAGATGGGAGTAGGCAGGAGATAGTAGACCGGAGATGGGAGTAGGCAGGAGATAGTAGACCGGAGATGGGAGTAGGCAGGAGATGGGAGTAGTAGACCGGTGATGGGAGTAGGCAGGAGATGGGAGTAGACCGGAGATGGGAGTAGGCAGGAGATGGTAGACCGGAGATGGGAGTAGGCAGGAGATGGGAGTAGTAGACCGGAGATGGGAGTAGGCAGGAGATGGGAGTAGACAGGTGATGGGAGTAGACAGGAGATGGGAGTAGACAGGTGATGGGAGTAGACAGGTGATGGGAGTAGGCAGGAGATGGTAGACCGGAGATGGGAGTAGGCAGGAGATGGTAGACCGGAGATGGGTTTGATTGATTGTACATTGCTTAACGTCCCGACAGCAACAAGGCTTTCTCAAGACGTGCCTGCACTGCTTGTGAAAAAAAATAAACAGAACATTGAATGTATGTCGCCAGCCGGTCAAATACATTAAATAAACCTAACACATGGGGCCTAAATAAAGCTAAGACCATTTAGCAACACACATCCAATATCAAGAGCTACAGGCAGTGCAGACAGTAGGGAGAGTTTTAAAAAGGCAAATACAGGTGAATGGACAAAGGATAGACAGAAACACATGCCCCAGAATAGAGAGAAAAACCCACCCTGTGGGGCTGACCAGGGTGACCCTGGGAACTAAAAAATACCTAACCCCACCCAAGTCCCCCAGGGCAGACCCGGGTGGGGTAGACCGGAGATGGGAGTAGGCAGGAGATGGTAGACCGGAGATGGGAGTAGGCAGGAGATGGGAGTAGGCAGGAGATGGGTGTAGGCAGGAGATGGTAGACCGGAGATGGGAGTAGACAGGTGATGGGAGTAGGCAGGTGATGGGAGTAGACAGGAGTTGTGAGGAGTAGATGGGAGATGCCATAGAAACAAGAACACAATGTGCATGATCACCGTTATTAAATGTGTGAATGCATTCTGGGAGTAAGAAAGTTACATCAATGCAATATTTCTGCAAGGTGTCTACAGTACTGTTATTGTCAAACTGAAAGCTGCATACTGAATTTACACGACTATACTTGGTCATGAAAGTGTTGAGTGACTTATAAATCTGTGTTAACCCTTTGGCTGTTGGCAGAGCTTTTTGTGGAGCCGATACCTACAAAAATCAGCTACACAAAAAGCTCTACCGACAGCCAAACGGTTGCATGTGCAGTGTTATGTAATAGTGTGCTATAACTTACACATGGTTGTACTTGGTCCTGATGGTGGTGAGGTGGCTGTAGTGGTTGGAGGTCAGCAGAGGGTTCAACTCCAGCACGGTCGACTGTAACTCAGCCAGCCGGTAACCAGTGTAGAACTCCAGTGTCTTAGTCTGAAACGTACAACACATCACCTACTGACGGCACAAACACTGTTCTCTCTCCAACACCAAACAAATTTAAATATTGTGCCAACATCATAAACAGCACTGTATCCTCTTCGTAAACCAATTACTGTACCATCATCATAACCAACGATGCATCTTATTACAAGACACTGGACCGACACTGAGATTTCCACAGTTGGGAAATGTCCATAAAGCCAGAATAGCTTTAGCGCTATGGGTTATAGTTTGTAAACAGCAAACATAAGGAATTCTGGACAACAAAAAAAGCTGTAAGTTTATACGCCATCCATGTTTCACATAAGCAGGGCAGATACGCAATGGATTATCCAAAATATTATTTTAACCCATTTATCAATCCCTGATACCCAATATCAGGACATGGCTTGACCATGATGATTCAAGGGTAGTGCCAGATGAGCTTGGCCTGATGGCGCCAAGCTAATAAATCTGGCAATACCCTTGAATGAGCGACTTAGCTGACTGCTGCTGCCGCTAGGTGGCGTAAACACAGTAGGGGCTAAGCCCAGCATTCTCAGTGTTTTAGTTGATCCCCGTCCGTGCACATTATCTTGGGTCCTCGTGACATACTGCATGCCAGGGGTATGTCGTGGTCTGTTCACAGGCTTTCGTTTTCATCTGGTATATCGCACAGTAGGATCAGTTAATGTGGTTTACTGGTTAACTGAAACCTATGCACACGAACAGCTATCACCCAAGACACCGAGAATAGTGACTTTTCCCCTTATAAGAGCAGCGACACCACACGGCCGCAGGAGAAGACAATTTCAGCTAAGCCAACCATTATCATGATCGCTCCAGGTACAGTGTCTTTCAGCGACACCTCGAAAACTTGTACCTTGTGAATATCAACTGAGCACAAGACAAACATACTGAGTAACATCAGTAACATGCGCTACAAACCAAAGTCCAAGTTGTATCTAGACAACATTGCTTTCTTCCCGTGATCTAAAGCGCAGTAGCAGCAAGACATACCCATCCCTCCTCATGCTGCATGCGTCGTGCGATGAAAAGGCAGCCAGCAGCCAGCACAGACTCACGATATGACACAAACTTGTACTCCATCAGCGACAGCTCCAATAGGTAACGGGCCAGTGTCAAGGTCACAATGGGCGAGCGACCACACTGTGCAAATTCAACAACATATTGTAAGTGATGCAGCATCATTGCGGCAAAATGAATCCGCGCGAAGTGCTTAGAGCTTATTTCAGGATAAACACTATATAAGTGATGAAGAATCATGGCAAAACGAATCCGCACGAAGTGTTTAGAGCTTATTTCAGGATAAACGCTATGTAAGTGATGAAGCATCATTGCAGCAAAATGAATCCGCGCGAAGTGCTTAGAGCTTATTTCAGGATAAACACTATGTAAGTGATGAAGAATCATGGCAAAACGAATCCGCACGAAGTGCTTAGAGCTTATTTCAAGATAAATGCTATATAAGTGATGAAGCATCATTGCGCAAAACGAATCAGCGTGAAGTGCTTAGAGCTTATTTCAGGATAAACACTATATAAGCGATGAAGCATCGTCGCGGCAAAACGAATCCGCGCGAAGTGCTTAGAGCTTATTTCAGGATAAACACTATATAAGTGATGAAGCACCATCACAGCAAAACGAATCTGCGCGAAGTGCTTATTTCAGGATAAACGCTATATAAGTGATGAAGCACCATCGCGGCAAAACGAATCTGCGCGAAGTGCTTATTTCAGGATAAACGCTATGTAAGTGATGAAGCACCATCACGGCAAAACGAATCTGCGCGAAGTGCTTATTTCAGGATAAATGCTATATAAGTGATGAAGCACCATCGCGGCAAAACGAATCTGCGCGAAGTGCTTATTTCAGGATAAACGCTATATAAGTGATGAAGCACCATCGCGGCAAAACGAATCTGCACGAAGTGCTTATTTCAGGATAAACGCTATATAAGTGATGAAGCACCATCGCGGCAAAACGAATCTGCGCGCGCGAAGTGCTTATTTCAGGATAAACGCTATATAAGTGATGAAGCACCATCGCGGCAAAATGAATCTGCGCGAAGTGCTTATTTCAGGATAAACGCTATATAAGTGGTCATTATTATTAACCTATCCCACAAACCCCATATTTTCTCCCTTTGCAAAGAAAAGTAGCTCCAATAATAGCATGGGTGGGACGAAAAAAGTTGAATCCTGAAATGAGGGTCTTGGGGCACTTTAAGTCAATTTTTTTTTTTTTTTTTTTAAATCCGGAAATCCGGCTGTAGGCGGAAAAGTCTCACCCATGTAATAGTCTGTAGAAGTCACAGTAGACAATTTACTAAAGGCATGAGCCCTTTTCTTCCCGAGTTCACACTATTGCTTGAAGTAAATTTGACTGATAGTTCAAGTGTAGTGCCAGAATAGCTTGGCGCCTGAGGCGCCAAGCTATTCTGGCACCACCCTTGAACTAAAATGGTGAGCTGTCTCCTAATCTATCATGTAGCCTTCATAGGACAATAAGCACATTTGAGAAATTAATTTTTCTCTAAAATGTATTTTTTCAAAAAATACTTACCGATGACATGGCTTTTTGGAAAGAATCTACTAGCTATCCAATTTTAGCCTAAGACCCGTTGGGTCCCCCAGGAGGCACTCGGGGATCCCTAACAGGGACGAGAGTAGCCTCCCATGCCCATCCGGCCACGTGGTGCCACAACCAGTTGTCTACTGAGCTCACCAGCGGCAAGCGGAGCAGGGGGGAGAGACCTTGGAGTCATGTCATCGGTAAGTATTTTCCGAAAAAATACATTTTAGAAAAAAATTAATTTGTTTCCTCAAAAACATTACCGATGACATGGCTGTCGGGAAGAATGACAAAGAGGAGGAGGGTGCCACAACAAATCCCTCGAGAACCCCCTAAAAGGACGTAGCCGGCCCGTCACTCCTGATCGCCCACTCCCGACAATTTTAGCGAAGTGCATACCTACGGCGCTGGGAGGGAGTGTTGCGCCGCAGCGATGTCGCCGACCAGTGCGAGGTTGTCTCGCTGGTCCGTCAGATCTCGGAGGTAGAAGCGGGCGAAGGTGGACTCGGCCCGCCACCCCACTGCAGCCACGATGTCCTTGACAGCACAGATGCGGTCGAAGGCGACACTTGCGGCCATGGCGCGAACTTCGTGCGCGCGGATCCTGAGCGTTACAGCTCCCTGTGGGGAGAGGTCCCTATAGGCGGACCGGATGACCCAGCGGAGCCATGAAGAGATCGTTTGGGCTGAGATGTCGGTTCTGCCGGTGGTCAGCGGCAAAAAGAAACAAGTCCGTCCCCTCCGGAAGGACTTGGAGCGGCGAAGGTAGATTCGCAGCACGCGTACCGGATCTTGCTGCCGGGTCTCCCGGGGGAAGTCGCCCCCTTTAAGCGGCCGAATGGTGATCACCAGGACCGGAGTCAAGGGAGACCTAGTTTTGGCGAGGAAGGAAGGATCAGCGAGTAGTTGGGACGGAGCCATCCGACCGGAACTGCAGGCAGGAGGGTCGCGCCGAGAGCGCATGGAGCTTGCTGACTAAAGGCCGCCATGGTCAGGGCCACCAGGTCTTCCGAGTCACATCCGCAAAGCGGGCCAGGTGGAGCGGTTCAAAACGGTCCGAATTCAGCCAGGTGAGGACCCAGGGGAGGTCCCAGCGAGGAACCAGCGAGCGTGGGACTGGACGCTGAAGGCCGAAATGCGCCATAAGGTCGGCAAAGTCCTTGCATGCTCCAGGATCAGGTCAGCCGAGATGTCGGCAATCATGGAGAGGTAGCCCCGGATCGTGATGGGAGCCAGACCTTGGTCCCTAAAGAGCCAGAGAAAAAGTCCGTGAGCTGAGAGGTAGTTCGATGGGGGAGAGGCGACCGTCAGAGCACCAGGACGTAGCACCCGCCACTTTCCTTCATAGACACGTCTGGTGGAGGGTCTGCGGGCTGTAGCGATCGCATCCACTGCTGCACTCGAGAAGCCTCTAGCGGTGAGGGCTTGCCGCACAATCGCCAGGCGCGTAGGAGAAGACGCTCGGGGCAAGGGTGGAAGAGCAGTTGGTGGGGCTGCTTGAGCATCGTGCGCGGGGTGGGTAGCAGAAGGGGGGGGAGGGGGGGGGGGTCCGTGGCAAGACTGAGCAGGTCGGTCGTCCACGATCTGTTCCAGGAGAACGGGGCCACCAGGAACAGGACTGCGTAGCATCCCCGTAGCTTGAGCAGGACTTTGGGGACCAGGACCATCAGGGGATACGCGTAAGCGACGAGCCCGTCCCACGGAATGGAAAGCGCGTCGACTGCCCAGGCCTGAGGGTCTGGAATCGGGGAGACGAAGAGGGGAAGTTGGTGGTTCCACCTCGTGGCAAAGAGATCGATGAGGGGAGTCTCCCAATGGGCGCAAATCAGGCGAAAGATGTCCCGGCGCAGGGTCCATTCTGTGTGGAGAAGTTTCCACGCCGCGAAAGGGAATCGGCCAGGACGTTCAGGTGTCCAGGGTTTGTCACGCCCGGAGAGAGATGCCGCGGTCCTCGCACCAGCGAAGGAGTTGGTAGAGGAGGATGCACAGGTCGGGAGAGCGGTTTCCTCCCTGCTTCTGTATGTAGGCAACAACTGTGGAGTTGTCGGAGAGGACAAGGAGGTCCTGCGCGCGAAGATCAGGTTCCCACATGTGGAGCGCCTGCCAAACTGCATTCAGTTCCAGCCAGTTGATGTGTCGGGAAGCCAGGTCCACGGGCCAGCGGCTGGCTGTCGTGCGAAAACTCTGAAGAAGGCTGGCATCCACGCAAAGGGAGAGCGGGGGCGAGGCCAGGGGAATCCCAGAGCGGAGCCAAGAAACGTCCGTCCAGCGCAGCAGATGGAGCCATAGCATCGGAGAGACCGGCACCGGGGTAGAGAGGTCGCCGGAGGACGGTCTCTAGTGGAGCAGGAGATGCAGTTGGAGAGGACGGGAGTGAAGACGACCGAGGGGAAGGAGATCCGCTGCTGCACTCATCAGGCCGAGGAGCTGGAGCCACACTCTGGCGGGGACTGCCACCTCCTGAGCTACCAAACGGGCTAGGTCAGCTAGTTTCCGGATCTGAGACTCGGGAAGCCGCACCAGGTTGAGGTTGGTCGCAAATTCCATGCCGAGGTGGACAAAGCGGCGGGAAGGCGTGAGGTCCGACTTGCCTGCGTTGACCAGGAAGCCCAAGCGAGACAACAGGAGTAGAGCATCCCTGTCCATGAGCAGAGCGGCCACCAACTGATTCCGCAGTGCTTCGTCCAAATAGTTGGAGGTCGGACTGGAGGAAGACCGTTGGTCTCTGGCAACCACGGCGTCCATGATCCGCGTAAAGACCCATGGGCTGAGGTTGAGGCCAAAGGGGAGAGCCCGAAACTGGTAAACTGTCCCGTCGAAGGCAAAGCGCAGGTACCGCCGGGAGGTGGGGAGTATGGCGACGTGCAGATACGCATCGGCCAGGTCCAGACTGATGGCAAAGTCCATGTTCTGTACGGAGGCCCGGAGGGCCCTGGCTGTCTCCATGCGGAAGGATGCGGCGGCAATTAACTGGTTTAAGGCGGAGAGATCGATGATCGGCCTCCACTTGCCTCCGGGCTTGGGCACTACAAGAGGCGGCTGTAGAAGGCAGGGGAGTCGTGCCGAGAGACGACCTCCGTGGCGGCTTTCCGTAGGAGAGCGGTGACCTCTCCGCGAAGGGCATCGGCTTTGGTCCGGTCGGTCGGTATCTTGGTCCACACGGGGATTGGCGAAGCGGAGGCGGGGACCGAAAGGAGATAAGGAGCCCTTCCGTGACAGTGGAGAGGATCCAGGGGTCGTCTGGTAGGAGTGCCAAACGTGGCCGTGCAGGGCGAGCCTCCCGCCGACAGGAGACCCCAAAACGGTCGGCGGGGGTGGGGGAGGGACAGTCAGGGGGCCCTCCCGCACCCAGGGCGGCGAGACGGCTTGGGCCAGGCCAGGTCGGCGGGACGGACATGGCGGGCGCACGAGTGGAAACGCGGGGCCGGGAGGCGGAGACTGCCGAGGAGGGTCTGACGAACCGCAGGGCGCGACCCACGGCCTTGCGGGCTGCCGGAAAGCGAGGGGAGACAGAGCTGCAGGGCCAACGGTCCTTATTTTCTTCCTTCAGTGACTGCCAGGTGGGGCCGAACAGGAGCGGAGCGCCAACAGGCGCGCGGCGGAGCTGCGACTTCACATCGGGGGGGGGGGAGAGGCCAGGGCAGGCATGGAGCACGACGTCACTCCGCACCAAGTCGCAGTTGGCGGAGGCTGCCATGGAGTTGACGGACGAATGGTAAGCAGCCCTGTTGGCGGCGACGGCCAAGGAGTGGAGGTCCGTCAGCAGAGGAGAGAGGGAAGGGTGCCAGGCCGCCTCGACACGGTTGATGAAGGCTTGGGTGAGGAGCTCCAAAAAACCCAAACAGGCTAGAGCGTTCCGAACGAGAGAAGCGGTGCGTACTAAGCCACGAGGTAAGGTCCGCTTAAGCTGAGAAGAGCCGCCCGCGAGCAAAAGCGTTGGTGGATCCACCGGCGGAAGAGGGCACGAGAAGGACTGAGAGTGCCCGGTGTACCAGGACTGCCGGAAGGCGATGTCGCCGGCAGGCCAGCGGCGGTCGGAGAAGAAGTCTGCGTCAGTAGCCAAGTCCCACTGGAGGTGGGCGGAAAGAGCATCAGCCAGGTCACGGAAGGCAGGAGGCTGGGGGAGAGACTTAAACTTCTTAACTTGACGAGCAGCATCGACAAAGGCGGCAGCTTTCCTCTTGAGCGGGGGGGGGGGGGGGGGGGGGGGGGGGGGGGGGGGAGGGAGGGCAAGCGTCCGCAGGAAGACAGGCAGCGATGAGGCGGGCTGCGTCGTCCAAGGTGCGGAGAGTCTCTCCACGGGGGATGGCCAGGGCAGCAGGAGACGCGGGGTCATCAATCGGCGAGGGTGAACGACTGTCCAGGCCAAGGAGAGCCGAAACAGAATCATCCGGCAGTAAGCTCAAGGTCTCATCGTCGATGGCAGCCTAGCGCAAAACCACGGACGAAGAGCGAGGCGGCGGACGAGGAGAAAGCCGTGGAGCGGGAAGCGGAGGCAAGATGACCCGCGACTGCGGCGGGGCGCGACAGGGGGGCTACACCGACGAAGCCGAGGGGACGCCGGAGGCGAGAAGCGTCGAGGGCGAGGGAGGCGCCTGTCCCGGGGGGGAGCGAGTGCGACGGCCGCGAGGCGAAGGGGTCCGGTTCTCAGGGCGGCTCCTACGGGAGGAGCGTGAAGGGGAGGGGTGCCGGGAGCGGCGAGCGGACACCCGCCGCGGGGAATGACTTCGCGGATGGGAAGCAAAGTAGGAAGTCGAGCGGGAGGAAGATGAAGGTCGGGAGCTGCGTCTGTCCACGCGACGTGGGCTACGATGACGATCCACGGAGCGGCGCCTGGAGGACAGGGAAGCGGTCCAATCTGCCATAGTCTTTATGATGAGGCGATAAAAGTCGCGGTGCCAGGGGCTCAAGAATGGGGGGGGGGGGGGGGGGGGGGGGGGGGGGGGCATCTAGCCGGCTTGGCGACTCGCCGGAGGAGTCAGCGGGCTTGGAGGCTGGGGGAACCTCAGTACTGCCGGAGGGGGGCAGACTGGGCGACAAAGGTCGCTGCAGGCCAACCTCAGGGAGGTTGGCGCTGTGCCAGCTTGGCAACTCGCCGGAGGAGTTAGCGGGCAAGGGCGGTGCGGACACCGTGGCAGAAACAATCTTAGCACGCGAGCCGTAGTTGTGAGATGTGCGTTTCCCCAAGGCAGAGGGCTTGACCAAGTCCCGGCGTGCCGCGGGAGGTCCCATGGAAGGAGGACAGTCGCGGACTGGAGTCGGACGCTCGCGCCGGTAGAAGTTCCAAAGTTGTGACCAAAGTTCCTCCGGCCAAGTGGAGCAGACACCGCAGACGAGGCCGGAGGCGCAGCCGGAACACGGTAGACACACCGGGTGCCGGTCACTAGGCCACTGAAAGTCGCCGCATTGGGGGCAGGTGCGCACTTGGTAGCTGCAACATGTACCAAACATGAAAGGCGACCGGTAGCGGGGTACATGAGTCCCCGCCATTCGAAACGAGCGAAATTCGAAACGCGACGAGAAAGAAGAAAGTTCACGGCCGAAACCGACGTCCGGCCCTGCCGGGCGAGACGCAGGCAGAGACCGAGGCTATACCTTTCCATGGCAGAAGTGGTAGAGGTCAGAAACGGCACAAACACATCGCATGCACGGGAGTCCAACGAAGGCTCCGGGCACACCAACGCTGCGCCGAGTACCGACGAGGCTAGGCAGAGAAGAAGGACGCCAAGCAAGGAAGAGGTCCAAGAAAGGCAAGGAGTAAGAAGGCCGGTGAGGAACGGTAGCACCGTACACAGTCCAAGGGTCCGTGAGGCGAAACGCATGCGTACGCTAACAGCGAAGTAGACGACTGGTTGTGGCACCACGTGGCACGTGGCCGGATGGGAATGGGAGGCTACTCTTGTCCCTGTTAGGGATCCCCGAGTGCCTCCTGGGGGACCCAACGGGTCTTAGGCTAAAATTGGATAGCTATTAGACTCTTTCCAGAAAGTCATGTCATCGGTAATGTTTTTGAGGAAACAATTCAGCCTCGGGATGTAATGGGTCAACAAGGACAACGCCTGAGAACTCTAGTCATACGTCAAGACTTGCACTCTCCGTCAACGCCTGAGAACTCTAGTCATACGTCAAGACTTGCGCTCTCCGTCAACGCCTGAGAACTCTAGTCATACGTCAAGACTTGCGCTCTCCGTCAACGCCTGAGAACTCTAGTCATACGTCAAGACTTGCACTCTCCGTCAACGCCTGAGAACTCTAGTCATACGTCAAGACTTGCGCTCTCCGTCAACGCCTGAGAACTCTAGTCATACGTCAAGACTTGCGCTCTTCGTCAACGCCTGAGAACTCTAGTCATACGTCAAGACTTGCGCTCTCCGTCAACGCCTGAGAACTCTAGTCATACGTCAAGACTTGCGCTCTCCGTCAACGCCTGAGAACTCCAGTCATACGTCAAGACTTGCGCTCTCCGTCAACGCCTGAGAACTCTAGTCATACGTCAAGACTTGCGCTCTTCGTCAACGCCTGAGAACTCTAGTCATACGTCAAGACTTGCGCTCTCCGTCAACGCCTGAGAACTCTAGTCATACGTCAAGACTTGCGCTCTCCGTCATCGCCTGAGAACTCTAGTCATACGTCAAGACTTGCGCTCTCCGTCAACGCCTGAGAACTCCAGTCATACGTCAAGACTTGCGCTCTCCGTCATCGCCTGAGAACTCCAGTCATACGTCAAGACTTGCGCTCTCCGTCATCGCCTGAGAACTCCAGTCATACGTCAAGACTTGCGCTCTCCGTCAACATGATAGCAGACTGCACTGCTATCATGGTGACGGAGAGCGCAATGATGGAATGATGCAAGGTGAGAGATTGTTAGTTGGCATTGTTTATGATTTTTAAAATGTGACCATCTGGTTGTCAGCAGTGCTTTTTTGCTTGTTTGTTGAGGCCTCGACAAAAAGAGCTACAGGCAGTCAAGAGGGATGAGAATCTGAAAGGTTTTTCATTTCCTAGTTCACGCACAGGACAGAAAGACCAGCATGCAGTACCTTGGCATATCTGCGGAGGAAGCGGTAGGAGATGGGTCGCCCGAGGTCAAAACCAATGGTGCGCAGCAGGTCACGCTCCATGGCCAGGAACTCAGTTTTTTTGTAGGCGTCATCACACACGTACAGAAAGTCCTCCACTGCTGGGGGCAGACGCTCCTGCACACGCCAAACACTCAGTTAACCCCTTCACTACCAAGAACCGAAGACCGCCCAACTGCAAGAGGTATAGATCCGTGTGAGCCCCCGCAATTGCGTGGGGGCTCACGAGGATCTTTACCTCTTGCTGAAACCATTTTGTATCCATGTTTTCTCGCCAGCCTGGGACCTTTACCTTCAAATCGTCACTTATTTAAAAAACACAGGGTGCATCCACTGACACTGAAGGCGTTAACCCCCTTGTGCATGCATCCACCGGTAAATGTAACCAGTACAATCACTCACTGCTGCAAACTGTAACCAGTACAATCACTCACTGCTGCAAACTGTAACCAGTACAATCACTCACTGCTGCAAACTGTAACCAGTAGATAAGATAAGATGGTTTATTGCCATATGTTTCCATGTACAAAACAATAAAAACATTGGAATTTGTCTTGATGTCAGTTACTAAGACTAAACACACACACACACACACACACACACACACACACACACACACACACACACACACACACACACACACACACACACACACAGAGAGAGAGAGAGAGAGAGAGAGAGAGAGAGAGAGAGAGAGAGAGAGAGAGAGAGAGAGAGAGAGAGAGAGAGAGAGAGAGAGAGAGAGAGAGAGAGAGAGAGAGAGAGAGAGATCTGATACAGTTAAAAACTGACTGTACACAATCATTCTCACTCGCCACTCGCGCTCTCTCCAATTAGTCCGGTTGATCAGAGAGAGCGTGAACAGCAAGAGGGAAAAAACTGTTGCGGAATCTGCTGGTCTTGGTACTGATGGACCTGTACCTGCGCCCTGATGGTAAAATTTGAAAAAGCTCATTGCCGGGGTGGGTGGAATCACTGGAGATAAGACGTGCTCTACGTAAGAGACGCTGCTGGTACAGTGAGTCCAGGCTAGGAAGATCTCTGCCTATGATTTTTGAAGCGGTCTTGACCACCCTACTCAGTCTGATTTTCTCTTTGGCCGTGATGGAACCATACCAAACCGTGATCGAAAAGGTGAGCACGCTCTCAATCACAGCTCGGTAGAATTGCATCAACATGTGGGCACCGAGACCGAAACTTTTCAGACGTCGCAGGAAGAACAAGCGCTGCTGTGCTTTTTGGACGATAAGGCGAGTGTTTTCCTCCCACTTCAGGTCACATGACAGGGTAGTGCCAAGAAACTTAAAGTTCTGGACTGTTTCAATGATTTCACTATTGATCACAAGAGGGGGAGGGGGAGGGGACTGTTTCTTTCTAAAGTCCACAATCATTTCTTTTGTTTTGCCAGAGTTCAGTTCAAGGTTGTTGTTATTACACCAACTAATTAGAGTCTCAACCTGACTACGGTAAGCGGATTCGTCTGAGTTTGTAATGCACCCTTCCACTGTGGTGTCATCTGCAAATTTCAGAACTTTAGTACTGGCATGGCATGAAGCACAGTCATAAGTAAACAGGGAGTAGAGCATAGGGGAGAGCACGCACCCCTGAGGCGTGCCCGTGGATAAAGTGAGGGTGGATGACACATTTCCACCAATTTTAACGACCTGTGGTCTCATCAACAGGAAATCGAGGGTCCAGAGGCACAATGTCTCTGGAACTCCGATTTGCTGGATCTTCTGGTACAATTTAGATGGAATAATGGTGTTAAAAGCAGAACTGTAATCAACAAATAAAATTCTGGCATAGGTGTTTGGGATTTCAAGGTGTTGTAAAACATAAAACAAACCAAGTGACACCGCATCCTCCACGGAACGTTTTTCGCGATACGCGAATTGAAAACAATCCAGCAGAGGGTCGGTAAATGTTCTCAGAAACCGGAGGACGAGGCGCTCAAGCGTCTTCATGACAACTGAGGTCAGAGCGACCGGTCTGTAGTCATTTAGGGAGGACACTTTGGATTTTTTCGGAACAGGAATGATGGTGGACCTTTTGAAACACTGAGGAACAGTGCACTGAGAGAGAGACATGTTGAAAATTACTGAGACGCCCGAGAGCTGGTCCGCACAGTTTCTGAGTAAGCGTGGAGAAATGTTATCTGGACCGGCAGCTTTCCTTCTGTCTAGACGCTGAAACATGCACCTGACATCGGCGTCTAGAATAATGAAAGGTGGGTTCTCAGTATGACTCCTCTCCACAGAAGGAGGTGGGGTCATATTCTTTTTGTCAAAACGACTATAAAAGTCATTCAGAGTGTCTGGAAGAGACGCATCAGTAACATCAGCAGTCTTGGAAGCTGGTTTATAGTTTGTAATGTCTTTGAGGCCTTGCCAAATATCTCTAGGGTTACTAGCTGCGATTTTCTGTTCTAGTCTGTATCTGAAGTTGCGCTTGGCAGTCTTAATTGCTTTTAGTACTGCATACCTGGCTTGTTTGTACCTTTCTCTGTCATTGTCTTTGTATGCGTCATGTTTTTCGTGGAGTTTGTGTTTAATGTCTACTGTAAACCATGGCTTGTCATTAGGAAAACTCTTGCAGGTCTTGGTGGGAATACAGAGGCTCTCACAGAAGGCAATGTAGTCAGTGACAGCCTCTGTGTACTCGTGAATGTCTGATGTTACCTCCTTAAACACATCCCAGTCAGTGCACTCTAGACAGCCACGGAGTGTTTCAGCTGCCTCAGGTGACCATTGTTTGATTGATTTTACTTTTGCTTTTGCACTTTTGAGTTGTTGCTTGTATGCTGGCACAAGATAAATCATGGCATGGTCTGACTGTCCGAGTGGAGCACGGGCGATGGAACGGTAAGCGCCTTTCATGGTTGAGTAACAGTACAATCACTCATTGCTGTAAACTGTAATCAGTACAAATCACTCACTGCTGCAAACTGTAACCAGTACAATCACTCACTGCTGCAAACTGTAACCAGTACAAATCACTCACTGCTGCAAACTGTAACCAGTACAAATCACTCACTGCTGCAAACTGTAACCAGTACAAATCACTCACTGCTGCAAACTGTAACAAGTACAAATCACTCACTGCTGCAAACTGTAACAAGTACAATCACTCACTGCTGCAAACTGTAACCAGTACAATCACTCATTGCTGTAAACTGTAACCAGTACAATCACTCACTGCTGCAAACTGTAACCAGTACAATCACTCACTGCTGCAAACTGTAACCAGTACAATCACTCATTGCTGTACACTGTAACCAGTACAAATCACTCATTGCTGTAAACTGTAACCAGTACAAATCACTCACTGCTGCAAACTGTAAACAGTACAATCCCTCACTGCTGCAAACTGTAACCAGTACAAATCACTCACTGCTGCAAACTGTAACCAGTACAATCACTCACTGCTGCAAACTGTAACCAGTACAAATCACTCACTGCTGCAAACTGTAACCAGTACAATCACTCATTGCTGTAAACTGTAACCAGTACAAATCACTCATTGTTGTAAACTGTAACCAGTACAAATCACTCACTGCTGCAAACTGTAACCAGTACAATCACTCATTGCTGTAAACTGTAACCAGTACAAATCACTCATTGCTGTAAACTGTAACCAGTACAAATCACTGCTGCAAACTGTAAACAGTACAATCCCTCACTGCTGCAAACTGTAACCAGTACAAATCACTCACTGCTGCAAACTGTAACCAGTACAATCACTCACTGCTGCAAACTGTAACCAGTACAAATCACTCACTGCTGCAAACTGTAACCAGTACAATCACTCACTGCTGCAAACTGTAACCAGTACAATCACTCACTGCTGTAAACTGTAACCAGTACAATCCCTCACTGCTGTAAACTAACTGCACCACAGGATGCATGCACAAGTAGAGTCCAAAATATCCCAGGTGGTTGTGTTGGAGTGAAAGAGCTAAGGGAATCGTTAGGTTGTGGGTTCGAGTCTCCATCCTGGCCCCGGTAGCTGGACTCGCAATCCAGGGAAAAAAGACGGGCTTGTTCAAGAGCATGTCTGTTGATAGGCCCTGGTAAATCAAAGTGGCACAGATGCAGTGTGCCTGAATTGATCAGTGTTCAGGTCGTACTCCATAGGCAATCGATTTCCCCGAGCCCCATAACCAGCCCATCAGGACTGTCCATCACTTTGGTGCCATGGATGTCAAGCCCTGAATTAACCAACCAATGCACAACTGGGTTCTTATCAATGACCGTACACAAACTACAGCAATAATACAAAACACTGATGCCAAAGTCACAGAGTGGTGAACCCCACAAGTTGGTACTGGTCATGAGGCAGGATGGGGACGAGAGGGAGGTATCAACAGTTACAGAATCTACAGCAACAAGCACAAGGTACTGACATCAAACTTGCAGGACACAAACAGTGCGGCGGCCCCGACAAGTTGTAGCTGGTCGCGAGGCAGGCCGGGGATGAGCGAGAGGTAGGCATCGGTCAGCTTGACGGCCAGGTACAACGTCTCGTGGTTCAGCTCAAAGTTCTCCTGCACCTCCACCAGCCAGTCCACCAAGATGGCGCGCATGGACGCAGACAGGTGGGGCTGGTGGTCCAGGTATGGTTCCAGCAGGAACTGTTTCTGTAAAACAACCAACGCAGACATTTTTCATCATGTTACAGACGAGGAAATAACCCGTCAGACTACTGCCGATGCCCGTGTTTTATACTACTGCCGATGCCAGTGTTTTCAAACACTGCGGTCTTACACGTTACAGGCCACGCCCTCTTTGGCAGGCAGTGTACTATGTCACTTGTATCAGAACACAAAACAGGCCAACTAAGCATAGTGCTCATCAGTACACGGGCAATCGGTTAGAACACATTTCAGACATGAAACCAGGTCGAGAGCAAATCCTAGGAAAGCAAAGAGTCCAGGACTCGCAACCAGTGTATTTTCATGTGGGAGAACTGCAAAACAACTACATTCATCTTAATATAGTGTAAGCAATGAGTTTAAGAAAAATGTGAAATTCAACATGTAAACATGCACCATAATTCCAAAAATATTTTCAACGAATTTGCACTGATCTAAAATAACCCAAATGCAGAAAAAAATTTCGGAAAAGTCGCATGTGATGTTTGCCATTTAGCCCCGGGACCCTACAGCAAGAGATGGATTGACCATGATAATTCAAGGGTAGTGCCAGATCAGCTTGGCACCTTTGGGCGCCAAGCTAATCTGGCACTACCCTTGAATTATCATGGTCAATCAATCAATCTTCGGCAATTGGTACATAGTCGCTAGGCAACACCTCCAACATTTGAGAAATGGGACCTTGGGGCTGAAAGGATCATGTCCTCTTTAGCAGTCAGTTGACCGTTTCGCTTGTATCAGAACGCAATACACTACAGGTCAACCTCAGTACAGCACCTGCCAGTAATGGGACTTTGGGCCCGTGCAATCGGTTACAACATAGTTCTCTGGCACTCAAGTGTAAACCCAAGGACGTCCACTTAACCCTCATTCACAATACACCAGTGTGTGAAATAAGTGTCTAAAATGGTTCAAGGGTAGTGCCAGAACTGCTTGGCACCCCTAGGTGCCAAGCTATTCTGGCACTACCCTTGAACTAAAGCCATTGGTCTATATCCTTATCTGTAAGTACTATAATGTAGCTTGCATATGGCAGTGTACAAATTTGAAGATTTTAGCCTCAGTATGATACGGGCTAAAACTAAGGTTGGCCTGTACACCATTGTGCAGAGATGAGAATCCTAAAATGACAAAAAGGAGGAAAGCTTGGTGGATCGACGGAAACGAAGTGAGAGCGAACCAAATAACAATCCGCATGGGAACAACGAGTGGGAATAAGCCGCGAGATCGAAAACAACAACCCACCCTAGTCATATACACTAAAATTTTCTCACCGGATTTAAACCGATCTCAAAAATGACCCTGGGACCTTCTGAAAGAGCGGATTTCCGCTAAAAGGCGGAAGATTCTCATCTCTGATTGTGACTAGTGTCAGTTGCACTGAGAAAAATGGGATATATAATACACCATTGCGACTAGTGTCAGTTGCACTGAGCAAGACGATGGACATATTCGGAGGATCTCTGAGTTGCTAATGCTGGCTCCCACCTCTCTCTCCTTGTAGTAGTTGAAGATGTCATGAGCATACAGTGCAGCGGAACTGATGTCATCCTTATTTTCGGAATCCACATCCTCCACACCATCTTCAGTAGGGATCTGGCGACACACACACACAGCAAGACGTGCATCAACAATGCATGCACAGTCAACAGGACCACCGGTCACAGTTACAAACACACAATTTATCCCTACAAGTACAAGCATTGGATGTCAAAGACGCGAGGGAATTGGAATGACTCGTTTCTAGCATTTACCCCTTTCATCCTGATACACTATTGCTTGAAATCAATCTATGATAGTCAGGCATGGGAATTGCCCAAGCAAAAATCATCTGAAACGGGACCTTGAACCTGATACAAAAGGCCCCCACCACGCTAGATCTTGTTTCCGGGAGGGCCGAAAAATCAAACAAAAGGGGTGGGGGTGGGGGTGTGTGTTGATGGCAGACCTTCCTTACTCCTGGGCGCCGGAAAATCAGTGGGGGGAGGAGGAGGGGTAGGCGGCAGACCTTGCTTGCTTCTGGGTGCCAGAAAATCAAACAGTGGGGGGGGGGGGGACCTTGGGTCTGCCCGCCTAAGTGCAGCGCGCACTCAGGCAGGCCCCGGACACAGCCTGCCGCGTCCGTGACCTGCCGCGGAATAAAACCGGTGCTTTGCTCGTTTTGCTACCCACTGCGGTTTTTCGCGGAAACGCCTTTTTATTTTCGCGGACAATTTCTTTTCCCGCTGAAATTTCGCGGACAATTCCCATGCCTGATAGTTCACGGGTGGTACCAGTATAGCTTGGCACCTGAGGCGCCAAGATATTCCGGCACCCCCCTTGAACTAAAATGGTTGATCTTTGGCCGTCAGTGGCGCCTTCTGTCAACGTGACTCCTGCAGGGATCAAACGCCGACCACCTAAGGGCTAACGGAACCAAGACACTCCAGTCTTTGACAGCCACAGCAGGAATAGCCAAATAAATATATTCAGTTAAACTGCAGCCTTGGGTATTTGATCCCAGATGTAAAATGTCCCCCAAACATCAGTTTACACTTAATAGTAACTTTTAATCGGTAGGTTAAATATTATTAGACTCGATACATGATGAACATAGTTATTGTTTCAGCAAAGGGAACAAACGTTAAACGCTTCAACTTCAACAATGTGAAGAATTGTAAGCAGAAGAAATACTGCAATGGCAAACCAAACACAAACAGCTTTCAACACAAGTCAAATGCAAATGATGATCCGCAGAATCGGGGAAAATACATGCATAAGTAGCAGGCCACAGACTACTAGTGGGTACACGAGTATACAGAGAATGCGGCTTACGATTGTAACTTATGTAAGTATGGGATACACAGTTTGCATTTGGTTGCCTTTTACAAGCTGAAGACCAATTGACAGCAATACAGGTACAAGCAAGAACCACTACACTTGGTCCCTAAACAATCAACCCTTTGCCTGTCAGTAGCACTTTTTGTCACAAAAAGTGATACTGACAGCCAAATAATGATTTTTAAAAAAAAAAACTCTGATGTTGCCACGTTAAAGTTAAGGGAAATTTATGTACTACCAGTCAAACATCTACCATCCTGTGTTTACAATACAAAGTGAACTGCCTCTTGCCCGACGTTAACAGTTCCTTATTGCCACTGAAGACGTTAGACTAGGATACAATTACAGAGTGAGCGAATGTTCTCACGTCAGGCATCTCCTCATTGTTCATCATGGAACTCTCGTGTATACTCTGCTCCAGTGACATGCGCGAGTCATCCAGACCGGTGCTGCACAAATACACATGACTCATAATCGCAGACTGCACGTAAAAGTGCTCACAATATTTACTGCCGACCCTTTCGCTGTCAGTAATGCTTTCTGTTGCAATGAATTGTTCAGGAATCATCGCAATGCAAAACGCTACCGACAGCAAAAAGCTTAAACCCCTTTATGCATGCAGCAACCACTGATGGGAACAGTACCGACGGCTGCACACATAAAGGGGTGGATCCGGTCTTGGTTGGTACACAGTAATCTCATTGCAAAGTCTTGATAAATCGGCGTGCAAGGCACGACAGACCGCACTGAAAGAGGTGAAAAAGGCCAAAGAGAGATTAGTTAACCCTTTGGCTGTCGGCAGCAGCTTTTGTCACGATTCGTGCATGATGTCTGAGTGTTATTCCTGCATGAATCATCGTGACAAAAACCGCTTACCAACAGCCAGAGCACAAGGATCACATTCTCAATAAATAAAAGGTCCCAAGGTTGATGTTTACCAGTTGGCCTGCACACAGCAGACCTGCATCAAGTATATTAGCACTTTGGCTTTTGGTAGCACTTTTCATTGTGACGATTCCTGCAGGAATCATCGTGACAAAAATCACTACCAACAGCCAAAGGGTTAGAAGCACAAGAATTACAGTCCCAGTAAGCAAATGGTCCTCAGGCCGATGTGGACCAGTTGGCTGATGCACAGCTATATGCAGCCATCAGCGGTCGATGTCAGCCCGAGGACCTATTGCACTGAGGTAATTTCGACCATACATTCCCTACCTGCCCCCTGCCTCGCTCATGGAGACGTCCACACCACCTGTGGCAGCAGACGAGGACGTGGACTCCTGGGATGACAGAAACACGTCCTGGCTGTCCTCCACAGCAACCTCAGACAGCTGCTGGTTTAGCGCAGGCAACTCCGCCCCATCAGGCTCCGTGCGGGCTGTGCTGGGTGTAGACACAGCTGCTTTTGGTTTCTTCCCTGCGGTCACTGCCACGCTGTTCTTCTTGGTGGTGACCTTGACCTTGGCGGCCACCTGTTTAGTCTTCTTCAGGCCATCGGTTTTTTTTTGCTTCGGGCCTTGGTCCTGAGGCTGCTCCTGTCACAATGTAACAGTCACCAGCGCGCAGGGCACAGTTATACATGGTATCAGTGGGATTCTGTAGCAAGCAGTATGCATATGTTTACAATACACACAATTCTACATCCTAGTAGTGAAATAATACTAGGCATCAGTAGTCAGACAAATGATATTAAGTATTCTCAGGGGGTACGTGATTATCCAAGATTATGCTGAGCATCAATAAGAACCAGTCATCAAAACAAGATGTTGCAAGAGCAGCAGGAATACAAAAAGCACTAAAAAAAAAAAAAAAATACAATAAACATTCAATGATTATTTTCACAAACAGCATACAGCAACCCAAATGAAGAACAGCTCAGACTGTCGAGTGACCCTGAACCATGCATGCTACTACTAGCAGAACGGCCACCACCACATCGAACATTTCTGCCCAAAACCCTCCAGTTTTTACACACCTTCCTGGCATGTGAGAAATTCATGCTAAGTAGTATGGGAACGATTGGTTTAAGCTTCTTGTGCATGCAGACATCAGGGGCCAGTTGCATGAGTAAGCTTAGTCCTGTGCCAGCCACTAAGCAAGGTGCTCTGCTCTAATATAGCTGAGTAGGCTTGCTTAGTGGCTGGCGCAGGACTAAGCTCACTCATGCAACCGATCTCTGTACGTACAGTACAATGGCTGATTGCACAAGGGGGATACAATCATAAGAATCCTGACTAAATCTAAATGAAACTAGCGAGTGGTAGGTGTGCAGAAATGTTTAACAGACGTCTGTATGACCTAACAAACATCAATACAGCAGGCAATGAAATGGATGATTCATCCCTGTCAACAGCTGCATCACACCAGCAGTTCAAGAAAGCTTTAGCTGCTGTCAAATGTCTGGTACTAAAACACCATTACCAGCAAGATGCAGCTTGATTGTCAGTAGCACTTCTGTCATGATAACAGGAATCATCACAACAAAAAGTGCTACATGCATTGGGCATGCTGCCACAGGCACCGTTTACTGTAAAGGTGGCCACGTGCAAAAGGGGTTAAAGGGGGTTAACCCTTTGGCTGTTGCAGTGATTCCTGCAGGAATCATTGTGACTAAAACTTCTACGGACACCCAAAGAGCTAACTTTTTTTTTCAATATATAGTGCATTTTTACAGACAACGCGCCAGCGTTTCCTGACTGAGCTGATGACAGGTGCAGTATAATGAGGAATGCTGTTTACATTGGTGAGGTCGCAGAAGGCTGCGCGGCGATGGCGAGGAGGAATGTTGTCCATCTTTCCAACTTCACCCATTTTCTTCCCCACACGCTCTACATTCTGGCTCTGAAAAGGGAAAATGCATTGCTAAATTTGCATTTGATGGTAAGTGTGTTAAGCGTAAAGGTTTCACAATGTTGAATCCCAATACACAGAAGGAGATCGGGCCGCCATCGCCCGCCGCTGACCCGCGCAAGGGCCAAAATTAATGGTGGCTCGATGGCCTTTGCGCACTGGGATTGTGGTCTTTCATGATAGTCATTAAAGCCTAATCAATCATTTGATGTCCTGAATTTATGGAATTATTAGAATTAGAACTGCAACGTGAAAGCTGCTTTAACATGTACTTGAAAAATGCATGAAGCATAGGTGCTGACATTTCGTGCTGATCAACATCAGTTCCAAACTACTATCTAGAGTACACTAATCATATGATCTCCTTTGTCCGCACAGATGTCAAAATGTGCACGTCATGCGTGGTTACGGTGCAGCACAAACCCCATTGAAAGAATAGCTGTTCTCATTTCTGCTGACTGTACGTAGCCTGCGGGGTGATTACGAGATGGGATGAAACACTGGGAAAACAACCGGGGGCTGAAAAACACAATGCGAGCACAATGACGCGATCTACATGAGGTGGCAGCTTTACCGTACATCTGGATTTCATTTTCAAAGGTTTTGCAATTACAACAAGAAGAGCTTTACCTGCTCCTTAGCCCTCTTCGTTTCGGCCTTCTTCATGTTTGGGTCTTGGTTGATGGCCGCAGTAGCCGCTAGCTACTTGAAAGGCAAGGTCGTCCGTCCGAAAAAGAACGATTTTTTTCCCCTAAAGTTCGTGTCACACAGCCTAGACAAGTCGTTTGAAATTCGCTCACAGCTGCTTGAAGCCGATTGGCTGTTGCCTGGAGGTGAACCAATCGCTGATTAGAACACAATCCACGGGAGGTAACTCTGTGCGTCTCGTGCAGACGAAAAAAGAATGGGCGGAACCCGAGCAATGCGGTAAAGAAAAACAGGCATGACAAGGAAAGTCTCTACTGTCACTAGGGACTAGTATAGCTCAAAATGTGAGTCGACAATACCTTTGCACAGTACCAATGCCATCAAAATGAAATGTCTTTCTGCCGACTTAATTACTTTTATTCCATGTGATGTCAACCTTTGAGGGAATCCACCCACAACCCAAACCCAGTAGCGCAAATAGTATCTACACACCAACACCACCTTCAAAAACATTGATAATGATGCATATTAGGTCATCATGTACTAGCCAAAATGAGCACTGGTTACTGTTAGACTTCACGATACACATCATTAGATTACAACAGCTGACATTTTGTTTGGGTTGTATGAACTTCAATTGTATGTTGTGTGGATTTGATGAACTTTGAATGCTGTGTTACTTCTAGTGCGATAAACTTTGGTTGCTTGCATTAGTTGCAGGTTACACAAGAACGTACAAGACCAATTCATGCCATGCAAGGCAAATGTGTTTACACAAGATGCACAAATCTAATACCCAATGTGCAAAAGGCTATCAGGTTGAAGTCGGCCCGATGGTCTTTTGCGCATTGGGTACCTGTAGTAAGCTGGACTCGGCCACTTCATTGTAATTAACCCCCTTGTGCGTGCAACCACAAGTACTGTACACAGTACTGGTGGCTGCATGCGCAAGGGGTTTAGTCAGCCTGTTACAGGGACCTGAGACCGGCCCGTACTTGACCCTGTCACATTATGTGTGCCTTTGGAAGCTCCTGCCATTGTTCTGTGCATGCCAATCAGTCTGACTGATAATCAGGGCATTCACCACAAACGCCCTAGCTGGGATTCGTTCAAACTAGATGTTAGCTGTGTGGACTCAGAGACCTGTGTGATATGACCAAGAAATAATCCCGTGATCACAATATGGTACACACATTTTCTTTACTAGTGGTGTTTAGATAAGGTTTGCACCCGCTCTCAGTGTGTATAAGGTTTGCACCCGCTCTCAGTGTGTGTGTTCGGGTCCAGTTTTGTGGTCTGCCACACCAAGTCCTCCGCCGTATGAGCAAAAGAACCTCGAGCCGATGTCGGACAAATGTGGCCGATGCCAGCTGGTGCACCTTTTGCTGTCTTGTCTGTTGCGACTGATACTGCTATATTTTCACCCTTCGTCTACATTGCACAGCCTAAACCATGGTCTTAACCCCAAGGCCACATTTCCACAATTTTGGAGGTGTCACCTGTCAACTGTACCAGTTGCAGGAGATGGCTCGACCATGATAATTCAAGAGTAGTGCCAGATTAGCTTGGCGCCTGATGGCGCCAAGCTAATCCGGCACTACCCTTGAATTATCATGGTCGAGCCATCTCCTGTAGTGTGTCAGGGCTAAATGGACTAACTCTGTTGCTTAATGAGAGCATCTGTTCTGTTGTGACATACAGTACACTGCTACATTTTCATGTGACGAGCCTGCAGGCGTACCACATATGCAGTGTGTCTGTACATTATGGTATCAAGTGTCTTCACCGCATGCACAGTGCCTCATCACCAAGAACAGAAAGTGACTGTTCTTCAGACTATAGGTTTCAGCACTGCCAAGCTGGAACATGCACGGAAAGGAGAACTGGATAATAATAATAATAATAAAGAGGATTTATCAGGCGCCTACTCATGGTAAAATATCTCTAGGTATCATACATAACATATGAACAAGAAAAATATTATACAAGAAGTGTAAAAAAAAACAACCACATATACAGTTGCACAATAGAACAGAAAATGACTAAATACATGAACACTGGGTTTTAAGACTGCGTTTAAAACTGGCACTGGACTCGCTGTGTCGCAAGAATTTAGGAAGATCATTCCAGACTGATGGACCCTGATAAAAAAAAAGATCTCTGCCAATATCCTTTAGTCCTTACTGTAGGAATCTGAAGCCGGTATTGTTATTATGTAATGTCGGCCTCATTATTTCATGCATCAGAATATCTTGAAATCCGATTTAATGTGCTCAAGTCTGTGGCCACCAAGTCGATACCTAATGAGCAAAAGGTCTTCTAGCTGACGTCAGCCTCAGCTGGCCTGCACACAGCCGTGCGATGGCCTGTTTGCTTACTGTTTTTTTCCTCACAAGGCTGAACATGTTCAGCACTACATTAATACGAACACCAATAATTCAAGGGTGGTGCCAGAATAGCTTGGCACCTCTATGATAATTCAAGGGTAGTGCCAGATTAGCTTGGCGCCTGTCGGCACCAAGCTAATCTGGCACTGCCCTTGAATTATCATGGTATAACTCTCTGGGTGTCAGTAGTGGTTTTTGTCACTATGAGTCCTGAAGGATGTCAGGGTGTTGTTATTCCTGAAGGAATCATCGTGACAAAAACCGCTACTGACAGCCAAAGGGTTAATAACCCTTATCATTTTGATACACCCATTGCTTGAAATAAATTTGACTCATAGTTCAAGGACTCATAGTTCAAGGGTGGTGCCAGAATAGCTTGGTGACTGAGGCGGCAAGCTATTCTGGCACCACCCTTGAACTAAAACAGTTGACCTACCTCCTAATTTGTAATGCAGCCTTCATGGGACAATAAGCACACTTTACAAAATCAGCCTCAGGACGTAATGAGTTGGACCAATCCAACCTGATGGCTTGCTGGTATTGCAGTATATTGATGCAGACCTGTGTGTATACAGTCATATGTCTGTACATGAACAGCTGTTCCCCTAGACACAAAAGTCTCAGTTTGAGTTATTTAGTTAGTTATTTGGGTTTAACGCCGAGCAGGCAACTCAGGCCACCTCACGGCGGGTCTCAGTTTGAGGGTGTTGATGGTATTATATATAACATACGACTACTTTATTGATCCCAGAATTGAAGAGAGGTTCCTTGGTGATGGCGCAGATTCACATGACCTTCACCTTGTTATCATCAGGATGTCCTGACAACAATGCAATAGAACACTGTACAAATGTGTGACACTGCTCACTCGCCTGATAAATGACTGTTTTTTTTACTGGGTCACTGGTCGTCATTTCCACGACACGGCAGACATCAGATCTGACCAAGTGAAGCTTGAACTGCTTTGTTCTCTACAAGTCTCAGGTTCTTCATCGAGATTTTCCTTTGTTACAGATAAAGTGTGTATTAGTGATTTCTGAAATAGGTATTTTGGAATGTAGAGCCCAGAGAGAAGAATTGTGATGAGAGCGCTGCTGCTTTTCTGTCTAAGGTCGATGGCTGGAGAGTTGTAGTTGTGCAGGTGGCAAATCTTGTGCTTTTCTTTCTAAGGTTGATGGCTAGAGTTGTAGTTGTGCAGGCGGCAAATCATGTGACCTACCACAGTTACCAGTACATTTTGTATCACATTATTGTGCCTGTCTCTGTCGAGAGAATACTTTGCGAAGTTTTCTTCTGTCTTCTGGTCTGTGACGCAACAGGACTCGACTGGGTGCAGCTGCCAGTACATTTTGTGCCTCACATCAACTCCGTCATTGCCAGTGGACGCACATTGTGTTTTTGAAGTCATCGTCAACTCCAACGTCCAAGGTCCACAGCCGTCCGTGGAACACGGATACAAAGTGCTTTCAGCCAGAGGCATAGATCCTCATGAGCTCCCGCAGTTGTGGGGGCTCATGAGGATCTAAACCTCTTGCAGATGGGTAGTGTTCACCATGCCCTGAAAGTGAAGGGGTCGACTCTGTCGGTGGAATACTGAGTTTGGTCAGGTTGTGTTGCTTAGTGCAGTATGATCATTTGACAGACACCTGTCTTGCTGCGTGTGCCCCTGTGCTTTCGGACATGGCGAGTACAGTATTGCACTGTCGGGCACATTTCTTGCCGGATGTGCCCAAGTGCATGTGCAGCTGATGGTGATGGACAGACTAGCTGTGGGTCTTCGTGTGTGAGCCTGTCACTGTTACGCGCAAATCAGTTTGTCGCAGCTTATGTGATAGAACTTGCTGACGGCACAGACAGGAAGGAAGGACCCTGACTTTCTTGCACTCGGGGTTTGCGCGTTGTTTATTCCGTAATGATAGCGTTTTGTGACTGTGCCCACAGAAAGAGACACTGTATTTGTGAACAGAATTGCGTGGTAAGACACATTATGTGATAAGACACTCATGAAGTTGCGTTGTCAATGACTAGGTCGCCTTTATGTTCCTCTCAGTCTGTGATGACTATGAATTGTTTTGAAATGCACTTGGTGCTTGTTGATTATTGACAACTTCATGGGTTATGATACCCATCGAATTGCATGCTTCTACTGACAGATAACCAGTGTCCATCAAGAAAATGTATATATACTGGAGGATGTAGACAGCCCTCCTCAGTATCATGTCAGTGTGCTGTAATGGCAGGTGTTTTGAGTTTGGAGGCAAATTTCTAAACTTACCAGTCCTATAAATATATTACATAGCTCTTCAGGAGACAGTATGAGTAAACCAACCATGATAGTTCAAGGGTGGGCCAGAATAGCTTGGCACTATGCGTCAAGCTGTTACGTTTGTGATTGTGTCATTCTTTGAGAGCATGTGTGTTGATCATAGGAAAGATGTGATATTCATTTGAGTTATTTTGGATAAGAATTACGTACCTTTTTAGTAGGATTCATTTTCTTTTGCACAGAGACTTGCGATTCGATTTTTGTTGTGACGTGTAGTTTCGCTACATTAGACTGGAAGGTTCGAGCAGGGTCGCGATCTTTTTAGTGACCTCATATATGACGTCAAAGTGTCGGCTGCATTTCGTAACGTTGTATCAAAGACGCTTAAAGGGTAGTTCATTCTAGTGAATTCTTTTTTTATGAATATTAATGAGTTTTGGTTACGTTTTCTTTTCTGATTGGTTGTGTTGTGCGAATTTGCTGGATTATTCTGGAAATCTGTAATAGTATAAAAGACAGTGCTAAGAAGTATGTGTGTACATTGTATGAGAGACGCAGTGTATCAGAAGTGTTGATGCATTGTAGAGGAGACAGTGTATCAGTGTTGGTGCATTTGAGGATGCATTGTGTGGAGATCGCATCGCTGCAATAAAATATTGTTGGAACTGTTACTCCAGTGTGGCCTACAACCTTGTGCCACGTGTGAAGAGTTGCCGCTGAGTGAAGTTTCTTTACGAGAACCCTACGTGCGTGCGTCTGGTGTGATTGTATCATACTACGACTACCACGTAACAAGCTATTCTGGCACCATCCTTGAACTGTCAAGGTTGATCCGTATAATGTTGTAGTGCATCCAGCTTAATCTGTTAATTTGTGTTTCAGGCCATGACTGGTGTGCGTGAGCCTTCAGGCACGATAATCGGCTCTTTCACAGATGATCGCAGTTACGCTTTGATGATCACCCCCGGTGAAGTGCCTGACACACCAGCCAAAATGCAGGCAACACACACCATCAGACCTCACTCCCCCACCTTTGCTGTCGACACGGTCATCGCGTCCATTAATCCAGTGGCCGAGGAATTGCAACACCCCAGCGAAATCTCCACCGACTCGCTGATCCACAGTCACAGTTCAAATGCCAGTGCTGTCAGAGTCGATGTGAGTTCTGCAGGCACATTTGTACAACCTACCTGTTTCAGAGCTGAGCAAGTGTGAACATCAGACTTTGAGCTACTCAAGGGCAGGAATCGCACGTGCAGAAAATTCACATTTTATTTACAAAAATATGTAACGTTCCTCCCCCGATTTGCTTTGGTCACTTTGATGCAGAAAATCACCAAATACTAGACACAGTTTAACCCATTTAGCCCTGGATCCCTACAGCAGGAGGTGGATTGACCATGGTAAATCAAGGGTAGTGCCAGATTAGCTTGGCGCCTGAAGGTGCCAAGCTAATCTGGCACTACACTTGAATTATCATGGTCAATCCATCTCCTGCAACTGGTACATGGTCTTTAGGCAACACCTCCAAAATTTGAGAAATGGGACCTTGGGGCTGAAAGGTTTAATTCAGAAAGAAAAATGATTTTTGACAAATTTCTGGCCTGTTTGCAATTGTAAAAACCCCTTGCCAGTATAATTATATATAATTTTTTTTATTTTTTAAATCAGATGCGATGCAAAGTCAAAGTGTGGTAGACTAGTTCCTGCAGTTTTCTTAGTCCTTTGGCTGTCAGTATCGCTTTTTGTCCTGCGGGAATCACCATGACAAGAATGACAGAGTGCTGCTGACAGCGAAAGGGTTAGAGTAGACATGTTTTGGAGCGGCCGCAAACCAGACAGGTGGGGCTAGTGCTGGTAGAATTGTACACATACCAAGGGCAATTACTCACCGCTGGATAGACAAACAGTTAGATCCCCTGCCCCAGCCTACCACATGTTTGGAGCGGCCAGTATGACTCCTAACCCAGTATAAACACTTACACATGCCGTCTGCTTTAGATCCGTGACTTCGGTGACGACAGCTACAATTTCACAACCAGCACTCTGCGCAAGTGTAAACACCAGATCCTCAAGCCCTACTGGGGACTTCTCATCTTTGTACGTACTCTTTGTCTCCTAATAATAAATAAATAAATAAATCAGCACATTAAATAGGCGCTTTGTCCCAATTGAAAATCAGCTCAAAGCACCGGCGCGAACTGAACCCAACAAGCGCGCTGTCACGACACGGGTTTTTTTCCGTCTATTTTTATAAGGGAGGCAAGTTTAGAGGGGTGACGGGGTTTAGTTAGTCACCGGGTAGCGATAGCATAGGTGTCTAGTATTTGGCCTCTACACGGGTGTTTCGCTGCCGTGCGAGAGTTTGGAGGACGGCGTGACGCACGTGATCACTTAGTCTGATGCTATCGGGTGGTACCCGTCTCACGTGAATTTGCATCACGTGATAGACCGAGCGCCTTTTTGCTAAATGTATGATACAAAATTGTTAGTCGCATTTCCAACAGCGAATGAGTGAGTCGCATTCCAGCTGCGAACAAAATCAGTCGGCTTCAAGAAGTCGACGAAGTAACTAGTCTTCGAGGGGGGATTTCGCGGGCGTGGTTAGCCATTTGCCATGGTCCTCAAGTGGCGTGGCGTGTCCTTCTGTGGCGGTTCCACAATACGGCTCCGGTCGCTCCGGAATTGGTGTCCTGAGAGAAGAAGAAGAAACTGCAACGACTGAACCCCTGGCTTGTCTTGTCTGTGTTTGTCTGCATCCCAGCCGGGGCGTCTCCACGGATAGCGGTGAGTACACGCAACAATTCGTTAGTGGCCATTTGCTCGGGGGGTTTGACTGTTTGCTTGTTCTGTTATTATTTTGGTTAGTGTGTATTGGGGGGCAAGTGTAAGAATAGAACATAGAAGTGAATGCCCTCTGTTGTATTTGGTAGTAGTTAGCGTCAAATTAGTTATTGGGGTTTAATGCCGAGGAGGCGACTAAGGCCATCTCACTATTTAGCGTCGGAGTGTAAATATTGGAAGCGAGTCATATGGTGACGTGTAAATATGCATTTCGTTGAGTTTAAATTTATTGTTGTTGTGGGGGAAAGGTGAAGGGATGTAAAAGACGGCAGTTAAAGTTGTGGGAAGGGTGATGTGATTATTTTGTTTTGTTAGTTATTCATATGCGTACTTTGCACCTGTGTTGTAGTGTATCCAAAACCAGTTCCAAATCCAGTTCCAAAACCAGAATTAACCAGCTAAGTCCACCACCGCACGGTGCGGAAGGCCTTCGTTGTGAGAGTGGAGGCTGGCTGGGTCATTCCACTTGTGGGTCTACGACGCTGTACCTGGGCGCTGTCAAGCATCGTGGCGCGCCCCGTTTTGAGCCAGGTCGGGTCACCCCATTTAGTTATTTCTAACTTGTCCTACGTATCTTGTTTATTTGTAAACTGGTAGAGGACGTTGTGCTAATTTCATCTCCTCATAGCAACAGTGTTGCGAGGAGAGCCTTGTTGTAGTGACAGTTATATCTTGGAATAGTGTATTGTTTAAACATAGCCTTGTGTTATGGAAGACCTTGTTGCGGAAGCAAGAGCGTAGAGCTGAGCTGAGCTCGACAGTTGTGCTTCCGTCGAGAAGGTCTAGTGACTTTTGACCTATTAAGTTTGCTTAACTGTTGGTTGTCTTGTATTGAGGGTGCTAGTTCCATTATATAGTCGACTCTGTGTTGGTCGAAGTACTGTTATTTAAAGGCAGTCTTGTGCTGTGAAAAACCTTATCGCGGAGGCAAGAGCGTTAAGCTGAGCTGAGCTTGATGGTTGTGTCTCCGGCGAGAAGGTCCAATGACCTGTGAACGGTATTAAGGTTGTTCCACTTTTGCTTGTGTGTCAGTAAGCATATTCGCTTCATTATATTTGATTTTGTGCTATTTGAAATATTGTTACGTTAGGAGCCACGTGCTGTGAGGGACGCTTCGCGGAAGCAAAGGCGTAGGTCTATTGGCGTTAGCGCCTGACACTTGTGCTTCCGTCGGGGTCCGGTGGCTTGTGAATTACGTTAAGCTTTTCAGTCTCAATTTTTGTCTGTATTATTTAAGGATAGCAGTTTTATTATATATTGTTGTGTATTCTGTTTAGGATATTTGTTTATTATATATTTGTTATTTGGTATTGTGTATTAGGGTATTCGGGGTGGAGAGTTTGGACGTATGTGTGTGTGAATGTGACGTGTAAGTGCGTGGTTAGGATTAAGTGAGAATAGTTGATTATTGTTAGGGTTATATGTAATAAATGTCATTGTCATTGTTTCTCTGGTGTTTGTGTCAGGTTTGTGTTAGTGTGGGTCGGGTGTGTCTCGAGTGGTAGCACTCATAGTTCGCGCCCCGGAAGCGGGGATCGTGACACATGCACATGTGAATCACATGTATTCACTCACACACTGTACATATACACAGAACATTCACATGGTGCTAATGGCAAGCTCAAGCGAGCTACTGAAGTTTTGGAAATTCAAATCGTTTATATTTGAAATTTGATTAAGTGGGCTGAAATTTATACCAAAGTCGTGGGGGAGGAAAAGCCAGAGTACCCAGAGAAAGAACCCCTGACTGTCTGCCCGAATTAATGGTGACACTAGAGGAGAAAAGTCCGATGCGGGAACAGGGTATCAAACCTCACACCTCTAGCATTGGTGGCAGGCGCTTTTACCGCTGCGCCACAGACCGCCCTAGTGATGGCAGAAACCGCTTACCAAAGGCACAATTCCTGAGCCCAACTTAGTGCAGGCAGTGTTGGCGGCCAGAGGGCCTTTTGTGCACTTAGTATGTGAAGAGTAAAATATAATGAAGATTACAGAAACACAATATGCGTCAGCTGGTGGTGAAGGAGTTAAGAAAAGGAAACTGTTTGTTTGGTACTGCCAGAAAAGGAAACTGTTTGTTTGGTACTGCCAGAAAAGGAAACTGTTTGTGTGGTACTGTCAGAAAAGGAAACTGTTTGTGTGGTACTGCCAGAAAAGGAAACTGTTTGGTACTGCCAGAAAAGGAAACTGTTTGGTACTGCCAGAAAAGAAAACTGTTTGGTACTACCAGAAAAGGAAACTGTTTGGTACTGCCAGAAAAGGAAACTGGTACTGCCAGAAAAGGAACTGTTTGTTTGGTACTGCCAGAAAAGGAAACTGTTTGTTTGGTACTGCCAGAAAAGGAAACTGTTTGGTACTGCCAGAAAAGGAAACTGTTTGGTACTGCCAGAAAAGGAAACTGTTTGTTTGGTACTGCCAGAAAAGGAAACTGTTTGGTACTGCCAGAAAAGGAAACTTTGTTTGGTACTGCCAGAAAAGGAAACTGTTTGTTTGGTACTGCCAGAAAAGGAAACTGTTCGTTTGGTACTGCCAGAAAAGGAAACTGTTTGGTACGGCCAGAATTTCTTTCATGCACCTAATACTAGTAACATGGTACTTTGTGTATCTTCTGTTATTCACCCTTTAAGTCCTGATACGTTCTAGCATGAGATAAATTTGACCATGATTGTTCAAGGGTGGTGCCAGAACAGCTTGGCGCCCATGGGCGCCAAGCTGTTCTGACACCACCCTTGAACTATCATGGTCGGTCTGTTGCCAGATTTGTAATGTAGCCTTCATAGGGCAGCTCACTAAAAATCAACCTCAGGATGTAATGGATTCAAGTTTATATTCAAAGAGGCCGACACTAATGTCATTTTCCTGTCAACAACAAAGAGGCCAACACTAATGTCATTTTCCTGTCAACAACAAAGAGGCTGACACTAATGTCATTTTCCTGTCAACAACAAAGAGGCCGACACTAATGTCATTTTCCTGTCAACAACACCAGCTGACTTTTGTGGCTTTCCATGCAATGCTTTCCCCTTACCCCACATCAGGTGGCGTGTGTTTTCGTCATGATGTGATCCACCCCTGTAACTGAAAAGTACGGGATGTCGTGTCATCAGCATGCTGTCACTTTCATGATGAACAAAACATAAGCCCTAAACGTTGTTTTTTTTCTACCCTGCTCTCATCACCTGTCATTTTAGTGATCGTTTTCTTTGTACCCCTCAGATTGGTTGGCGGGTGTTCCGACATGACGTGATCCACCCTCGTGACTTGAAGTACCGCATCATCAACACGCTGTACCCAACACTCATCATCCTGCTGCTTGTGTACACATACACGTACGAGATGATCGCCTGTGAATGGAAACTGGACATCGTGCAGGACACTGCGGTATGTATTACTTCCCTTTCTGACGGCTTTAGAATTGTATCACTGAGTTGGTGTGCCTCAGATTATCCTGGGTGCAAATGTCCCTGGTGCAAACATCTCTGGTGCAAATGTCCATATTGCAACAGTCACTTGTTCAGAAGTCCCCTGTGCAAATGTCCCCATCATTTTCGTAACCTTACAGTTCATGCTGCAGTGTATAATGTCCTATGCTCGACTCATTTATCTTCAGGTCGCATTCCCCAAAATTTGGAAGTGTCACCTACCTGGGTAATGACTGTACTAGTTGCTGGGGGTAGATCGACCATGATAATTCAAGGGTAGTGCCAGATTAGCTTGGCACCTTTAGGTGCCAAGCTAATCTGGCACTACCCTTGAATTATCATGGTCGATCCATCTCCTTGTCTAGTGCATTGGGGCTAATTGGGTTAAATTATTTCAGACAAATTTCAGCCCAACAAATATGATTTCACCAACACACCATCTGAATGTCGGACCATTTGCATGTTTTGTTTTCCAGATTTTACCTACACGAACTCCGACCCCTCAAAACATGACCAACCCACACGTGACCAACACCGTTCCGTTTTTAACCATGGGCCCCTCCATCAACATTGTGAACGTGTCTGCCATCGGGGCTGGGAAAACCACACCACAGCCGTGCGAACACATTGTAACTACATACCTGATTCCCAATGTTCTTCACTTTATCGCCTACGTCATGGGGCTGTACTACTTCAGGATTCAGGACAATGAACAGATGATCGCCATGATGGAAAAGGTGTGGACTGGACTCTGTGTCTATGTGTAGGTCATAAGGCCATTCTTAATTAAACGAACCTTAGTTTGCAAACTCTGATGATCTGGATTTCACGATCTAGGGCAAACAAGGTTGGTTCTTAATTGGACGATCTAAAGATATGGTGAACCTAGTTTGAAGTAGTTCATGAACCTTGGCAAACTATTGTTCGCTGTCGGAAAAAGATCGCTCGAGATGTCGAGCGGTCCAAGGCGAACCTTTTCTCTGATTGGTCAAAACTTTTACCATCTTCTGCGTTGTAGATAAGAAGATAGTCACCGATACAACAACTATGGCGGACGGCAATATTTAACTCGCGCGAAGAACAATACCTATTTTTATTGATTTGTGGGAGGTGCAATGCTGTTTGTGGGATCGCTACTGCAAGGAGTACAAAAACAAAAATCGTTCAAATCGCGAAGCGGCATAGCGGCAGCCATTTTGAACACCTTTGCAGACAGTAAGTACGCCGAATCAAGCACTTCAGTTAAAAAAGAGAACCATGGCAAACCTTGTTTGCTGAAGTTCGCCTAGGTTTTTCGTTCAACCTCAATTAAGAAACAAACCAAAAGATCGCCAATCTTCTCCGATCTAGGTTTGCCGATCAAAAGTTCGTCCAATTAAGAATGGCTTTTACACTTTCAGACATACATGCATGCAAAGTCAACCCTGAGGACAAGAAAACAGGCACCTGGTACCCCACTCCAGAACAGACTTGTCCCCTCCAATATCTCTTTCCATCAGTCCGCCCGCAGAACAGTTTCCTCCAGGAAACGACCTGTGCGGGATCTGTGGCCACCTTCAAGCCATCAGTTGAAGGCTGGCTCAAGTCCTCCCTTGAATCCATCTGCCCAGTATCACGGTGATAAAAAAAAAAATGTAGCCACAAGGGTTTAACGTAAAAGGAAGATGGAAAATAGAGGTTGAAAACCCTTTAAGTATGAAACACATTGTGTTTCATGTTTCATACTTAAAGGGTTTTCAAGCTATGTTTTCCTTTTACCCATTATCATGTTGTTAACCAGGTTTTAAACTCCTCGTCATCCCTATATTTTGCGCTGTTTTTAGCTTTGATCCACGCATGCACACACAGATTGGGATAATACTCTCCTCAGAGGGTCATCAACTCTAAAGTGAAAAAGAAGAAGAAATGCACGCACACACTCAAAAACACAGTGTTTGAGAGTGTGCATTTTTGGTCGTGTGTTAGTGCATTCCTTATCCTGATTTTCTTGGTGTTCCAGGTGTTCCTTCAGGCTAACCCGTTGCACAGTGGTTCCAGCTCACAGCAAAAGCTTGTGTCTAAAATCAGGTTGGTATGCTGATACCGGCGTTTGGATGTCCCACAAAAATACAAGTGGTTTCTATATGAGTCAGCCCCAGTATTACATGCACAGCACTAAATTTTGCATAGTGTATAACAGTAGAACCTGTTTTGATCAACACAAAAAAGTGGTCATAAAAGACAAGGGCTCTCTCTCTCTTGAGGGCACACAGTGTCACCTGTCATTAAAGACCATTTAGGTGGCCACAGTCACAGTCACAACTACAGTCACAGCTACAGTCACAGCTATAATAATAATAATAATAATACTGGTTATTATACAGGCGCTTTACCCAAATCTGCGAATCTGCTCAAAGCGCCGCAAACTGAACCCAACACACGTGCTCACGTGACACACACGCATTCACTCTGACGACAAACACAGTACAAGACAGACACAGGACATTCACGTGGTGCGAAGGGTCAGCTCAGCTACAGAGGTTTCGGAAATTTTGATCACTTGTATTTGAAATTTATGAAGTGGCCTGAAACCGGTACCATAGAGGAGGGGGAGGGAGAGTCGGAGTACCCGGAGAAAGAAACCCCGACGGTCCGCCCGAATTACTGGTGACGCTAGAGGAGAAACATTTCACGCCGGAACCCGGTATCGAACCTCGCACCTTTAGCATTGGTGGCATGCGCCTTTACCACTGCACCACGGACAGCTACAGCCTTAGTCATAGCTACAGTCACAGCTGCTACAGTCACAGCTGCAGCCACAGTCACAGCTACAGTCACAGCTACAGTCACAGCTGCAGCCACAGTCACAGCTGCAGTCACAGCTACAGCCACAGTCATAGCTACAATCACAGCTGCAGCCACAGTCACAGCTGCAGTCACAGCTACAGCCACAGTCATAGCTACAGTCACAGCTGCAGCCACAGTCACAGCTGCATTCACAGCAACAGCCACAGTCATAGCTACAGTCACAGCTGCAGCCACAGCTACAGTCACAGCTGCAGCCATAGTCACAGCTGCATTCACAGCTACAGCCACAGTCATAGCAACAGTCACAGCTGCAGCCACAGCTACAGTCACAGCTGCAGTCACAGCTGCAGCCACAGTCACAGCTACAGTCACAGCTACAGCCTCAGTCATAGCTCAGTCACAGCTGCAGCCACAGTCACAGCTACAGCCACAGTCATAGCTACAGTCACACCTGCAGTCACAGCTACATCCACAGTCATAGCTACAGTCACAACTGCAGCCACAGTCACAGCTGCAGTCACAGCTACAGCCACACTCATAGCTCAGCCACAGTCACAGCTGCAGCCACAGTCACAGCTACAACCACAGTCACAGCTACAGCCACAGTCACAGCTGCAGCCACAGTTACAGCTGCAACCACAGTCACAGCTACAGCCACAGTCGCAGCTACAGCCACAGTCACAGCTACAGTCACAGCTACAGCCACAGCCACAGTCACAGCTACAACCACAGTCACAGCTACAGCCACAGTCACAGCTACAGCCACCTAAATGACAGTCTTTAGTGACAGGTGATCAGTCATAAGGTTGGTCGCTCAAAACAGGTCTTGCTTAATAGAATGAACATGCTTCTCATTCCCACGGGGTTCAGATACTGAGACCTAAGGTTAAAATACCCAAATCTCAGTTCAGGAGGCAAATGGACCATGACAGTTCATGGGTGGTGCCTGTAGGCGCCAAGCTGTTTTGGTACCACCCATGAACTATCAAGGTCGATACATCTTTGTGTAGTGTCACAGGGCTGAATGTGTTACTACTGATGTGTTGTATATGTGTATATTTGTGCTGCGTGTACGCAGGGTGTTCCTTGTGTGTGGGTCTGTGTGGGTGTTGTCAACGCTGGTATTGCAAGCCGCGTATGTCTGGGCCTTCAACTTTCCACGTCTCCAAATCTTCCTCGAATACGGGTGAGTTGGGCTGTGCTCTGTTGTTCGTTTGTAACCATTATTTTTTATTTATGTTTTCATGTTAGACCCTCTTACTGTCATGAATAATATCTGCACAGACTGAGTTTAACTTTTAACAGCTGTGCGTGAGAAATTTTGAAGGCCACTAAAAATCTCGGAACCTCTTGAAATGTGAGGCACCTGAAGACCTATCCCTTTTTGCAGTTTACAATAGTTCGCTGCATTCCAGGATATCCCTTTGTGTGTCGGTAGCATTTTTTGTCATGATGATTCCTGTTGGAATCATCGCGACAAGAATTGCCACTGACATGCAAAGGGTTAAGTGCTGATACTTATGGCACTACAGATAACTGGAGTTAATGGCACTACGGATAACTAGAGTTAATGGCACCACAGATAACTGGAGTTAATGGCACTACAGATAACTAGAGTTAATGGCACTACAGATAACTGGAGTTAATGGCACTACAGATAACTGGAGTTAATGGCACTACAGATAACTGGAGTTAATGGCACTACAGATAACTAGAGTTAATGGCACTACAGATAACTGGAGTTAATGGCACTACAGATAACTGGAGTTAATGGCACTACAGATAACTGGAGTTAATGGCACTACGGATAACTGGAGTTAATGGCACTACGGATAACTAGAGTTAATGGCACTACAGATAACTGGAGTTAATGGAACTACAGATAACTGGAGTTAATGGCACTACAGATAACTGGAGTTAACGGCACTACGGCTAACTAGAGTTAATGACACTACGGATAACTGGAGTTAATGGCACTACAGATAACTGGAGTTAATGGCACTACGGATAACTAGAGTTAATGGCACTACAGATAACTGGAGTTAATGGCACTACAGATAACTGGAGTTAATGGCACTACAGATAACTGGAGTTAATGGCACTACAGATAACTGGAGTTAATGGCACTACAGATAACTGGAGTTAATGGCACTACAGATAACTGGAGTTAATGGCACTACAGATAACTGGAGTTAATGGCACTACAGATAACTGGAGTTAATGGCACTACAGATAACTGGAGTTAATGGCACTACAGATAACTGGAGTTAATGGCACTACAGATAACTGGAGTTAATGGCACTACAGATAACTGGAGTTAATGGCACTACAGATAACTGGAGTTAATGGCACTATGGATAACTGGAGTTAATGGCACTACAGGGGCGGTATTTTTGTCAGCTAATTAGGAAGCTTAATCAGTTCTTAAGCGTAACTAGTCCTTAAAATTTTTAATTTGCGTTTTTTGAGCGAGAGTTAGGCCACTGCCGGTAGCTTAACTAGTTGTTAGCTTAATCGCTCTAGGGGGACGATTAGCGAGTCAGTAAATATGGCGGACGCATTTATGAGAATACGCCGACGAAGGCTTCAGTTTCAAAGAAACAGAATTATACGAGATAGGATGAATCCCTTTGACTTGTACGACGACGTTGAGTTCCTAAACAAATACAGATTCGATCGTCATGAAGTGTTGATAATAACGGATGAGATCGAAGAGCAGCTTCAACATTCCAATCGACAAGGAGCATTGCTTCCAGTCTTACAAGTTCTTTTGACACTTCGTTTTTTTGCAACTGGATCGTTTTTGGAACAATGCGCGGAATTTTTTGGTGTGGTGCAAAGCACTGCTAGCACAACAATACGCAGAGTGATGAAAGCTCTCCTTACAACCTATCATCACTGGATTGTTTTTGCAAACCAACATAAAGCCAATCAACAAAAGCAGAAATTCATGCAAGTTGCTGGTTTCCCCAATGTATTTGGATGTATTGATGACACCCATGTTCAAATTCAAGCACCTACCAGGCACGAGGACCAGTTTGTGAATAGAAAAGGCTTTCATTCTATTAATGTACAGGTAAGAGAATTTATTTATGGTGTCCATAGTTTATCTGTCAAGTGTAATCAGTAATGTGTTAATTGTTTTGTTTGTTTCTTCCCATAGCCTAGTAACAAAATAAATGTAATAGTCAATTCTAAAGTAATATTAATATAAGTAAGCAAAATAATAACAAAATTCAAGAAGCATATACTAGATCTTATCCCCCCCATGGGGGTTCCAGGGGTCTGTATAAATAGTATCCCCCACTTACTGGAAATTTAGTGCTTTCAATTCCCACTATTCCTATCATTCTCATGTGTTCTTTCCCTTTGTTCTTTCAATCTACTATCCCTCTTCTGCGCTAGACAACAACAAAAGAGCTAGCGCATGCGCATCGCGCGCGTGACCCCGAGTTAGGTAATTACTGCCTAAGAGGCCATCCAAAATACCGACTGAAAATTAATAACTTCTTAGTTTAACAACAGATTAGCTAATTGCGGTAGGATGATTAACTTAACTCGCCGACAAAAATACCGCCCCTGATAACTGGAGTTAATGGCACTACAGATAACTGGAGTTAATGGCACTACGGATAACTAGAGTTAATGGCACTACAGATAACTGGAGTTAATGGCACTACAGATAACTGGAGTTAATGGCACTACAGATAACTGGAGTTAATGGCACTACGGATAACTAGAGTTAATGGCACTACAGATAACTGGAGTTAATGGCACTACAGATAACTGGAGTTAATGGCACTACAGATCACTAGAGTTAATGGCACTACAGTTAACTGGAGTTAATGGCACTACAGATAACTGGAGTTAATGGCACTACGGATAACTAGAGTTAATGGCACTACAGATAACTTGAGTTAATGACACTACAGATAACTGGAGTTAATGGCACTACAGATCACTAGAGTTAATGGCACTACAGATAACGAGAGTTAATGGCAGAATAAACTTAAAAGTGGTAGAAACCCTGTTTCATGAAAGGAAAATAACATTTGACCAGAGGGAGGATCTCAGATCTGAAACTTTATTTCCCTGTCCTAAAAAAAGTAAATCCACTCCTTGCAGTAATGTTTTCACTTCAGATTATCTGCGGATTGGGAGATTAGCAAATGTGAACTAATAGAGGCTAGATATTTAGCAACCACGATAATTTGAAGGGTAGTGCCTTATTAACTGCAAACTGAGCTCATCAGGCCCTATCTTATAACTATCACAGTCAGTGTATATTTGGCTCTCTGGGAATTTCATTCCTTTATCCATGAGATCGCAATGAATCTGTAGTGATGATTAGTGAAAACAAAAGAAGGCAGAGCAAAGATCTTATGTAAAGAAATTTCAAAAAAACAGATGCTTCCCTACCAATTTTACTTTCCTAATCCATCCCCCCCCCCCACCCCCCTTTTTTTCTTGTCTAACCGTTTTAGCCCCAAGGTCCCATTTCTCAAATTTTGGCTTGACCATGATGATTCAAGGGTAGTGCCAGATTAGCTTGGCGCCTGAAGGTGCCAAGCTAATCTGGCACTACCCTTGAATTATCATGGTCGATCCATCTCCTGCTGCAGGGTGTTGGGGCTAAAAGGCCTAAAGTTGAATTGGCAAGAGGACTTATAATAATAATAATAATAATTATATTTATAAAGCGCAGACTCCCTGCAGTGCAGGCTCTAAGCGCTGTACAGTGCAAATCAAAGTTAAAACCTAAACACAAATCAATAGACAGCAACACCACAAAATACAAATATTACAATACAAATTCTAAAATTAACAGCACATACACACACCCAAAGCAAGACCGAGTAGTGAGACTGGAAAAGATGTGTTTTAAGCTGACTTTTGAAAGGAAACCCTTATAGCCCTTTGGGTGTTGGTAGCGGTTTTTGTCGCGATGATTCCTGCTGGAATCATCACGACAGGCAATGCTCCTGACAGCCACAGGGTTAACATTACACCTTGTGGTCACACACTGGCTGTTTGTGACGACATTCAACTTGGTGACGCCGCCCTCCCCCCCCCCCTCCGGGTCTGCCCTGGGGGACTTGGGTGGGGTTAACTACATTTTAGTTCCCAGGGTTACCCTGGTCAGCCCCACAGGGTGGGTTTTCCTCTCTATTCTGGGGCATGTGTTTCTGTCTACCCGAGGTCCGTTTACCTGTATTTTCCTTTTTTAAACTCTCCCTACTGTCTGCGCTGCCTGTAGCTTTTGATATTGGATGTGTGTTGCTAAATGGTCTTAGGTTTAGTTAGCATATTAGGCCGGCTGGCGACATACATTCAATGTGCTGTTTAGTTTGTTTTTTTCACAAGCAGTGCAGGCACATCCTGAGAAAGTCTCGTTGCTGTTGGGACGTTAAGCAATGTACAACTAACTAACTTGGTGACCTTGTGGCTGCTAGTGAGCTGTTAAGATCTGTATCGTGTAACATTTACACTTCACTCACCAGTCGTGATCAGCCATTTCTGTGTTGCCAGGGAGACGTTTCACTGGACGACCTTCTCGCTGGAACTGCTGGGTCGCATCGTTTTCAACTCCATCATCGTGGCAGTGGTGGTGAACTACATCACCCAGTGCGAGATGGTCATGTTCTACGTCAAGGGACTCACGCTACGCCTGCAGGAAAAATCATCCGACATCAAAAATGCTTTCAAGGTAATGATAGTAATATTAACCCTTTTCATCCTGATACATGCACTGCTTGAAATAAATTTGACTGATAGTTCAAGGGTGGTGCCAGAATAACTTGGCGCCTCAGGCGCCAAGCTATTCGGGCACCACCCTAGAACTAAAACACTTGATCAGTCTCCTAATCTGTAATGTAGCCTTTATAGGGTGATAAACAAATTTGACAAAATCAGCCTCAGGGTGTAATGGGTTAAACGTTTTGCTGTTTGTAGCTGTTTTTGTTGCGATGATTCCTGTAGGATCATGTCCGGTAGGAATCGTTGCAACAAAAACTGTTACCAACAGCCAAAGAACTAATACTGCTTTAATAGTTCTGTGAATTGGCTCAAACTGCCGCAGACTGAAGTCGACACACACACTCGTGTGAAACGCACATTGACACTGAACGCACACACAAGACACGGTAAGCATGGAACATTCCTGTGTGTGTATAGTGTGAGGTGTTAATTGTCATGGTGTGAGGCGTAGCACAGTGAGCCCTATGCTCTGAATTAAGATGTTCTTCTGTTTCAACGCTGAGTTTGTTTTGGTAACTGTGACAGGTTCACAGTTATATAACATTTCTGGCTCATGTGTGAAGCAAAAGTAAGTATGTTCTGGGCCAGTGGTTGATTGGTCGGTCGTTCGTCCGCCGTCATCCGTGGTCAACTTTAACGTTGGCATTTTCTTAGACACTATTCAAGCCAGTCTTCAAACTTTACCCAAGGGTACATGGCAAGACCTTTCTAAATACACCAATTTGGGTGACTTCCCTTAAGGTCAAGATCACAAGGGATCAGGAAATAGGTAAAAAATAGCCATATTTTGACAAAATTGAGTTTTTATCAAATACTATTCACAACTTTAAACCCAAACTTGGTACAAAGATACCTAATGGTAAGACCTTCCTATGCTAATGCATACTAATTTGGTTGATCCCTCAGAAAGGTCAAGGGTCACAGATCAGGAAATGGGTGAAAAATAGCCATATTTTGACCCAAAAATGTTTCTTTCTCAAATACTATTAACTTCAAACCCAAACTTGGTACAAAGATATCTGATGTTAAGACCTGTCTATGCATACTAATTTGGATGACCCCTCGGAAAGGTCAAGGGTCACAAGAGATCGGCAAATGTGTGTAAAATGCCAATTTTTGATAGAATTTTAGTTTTTATCAACATTTTTATAAAGTTTTCAATCAAATTTGGCTCAAAGGTAGATGATGATAAGACCTTTATATGCACACTAATTTAGTTGACCCATCACAAAGGTCAAGGGTCATGGAATGATCCAAAGATAGGTTAAAAAAAACAACATATTTTGACAAAAATATGTTCTTTCTTAAATACGTACTCTTTTCAACTTTAAAACCATACTTAGTACAGCGCTACCTGACGGTAAGACCTATCTATGCATATTAATTTGGATGACCCATCAGAAAGGTCAAGGGTCACAAGAATTGGTAATTGTGTGTAAAATTACATTTTTTTGGTTAGAATTGTAGTTTTTGGCAAAGTTTTTGCAAACTTTTCGATCAAATTTGGCGTGAAGTTCGCTGATGGCAAGACATTTTTATGCATTCTAATTTAGTTGACTCATCACAAAGGTAAAGTGTCATGGGGGTTGACATATATGTGTGAAAAATGCTAAAATTTAGAGAAAACGTGGATTTTGCTGTATTGTCACAAAGGTCACACATGCATCGTCATACACGTGAGCCATAAGGGCTTTGCCTTTCTTGTCTATCTATGTTACATGATGGTTGTTTGGTTTCAGGACGTGCTGTTACTGCGCCAGAGTTTGGGTTTACTGAACGGCATCATCGCCAAGATGACTACCATCGTCATGGTGATACTGGCCGAGCTCACCATTATAGGTAACGATGGAGGTTTACTTGTATATACAGGTAGCTTTGTCTTTAACTCCTTACACCCTGCAAACGAAATTATCAAATTTTTTGTAGGTATCCTCTGACATTTATATACAGTTCTGGAGACAGATAGACCATGATATTTCGATGTCCGTGTCAGAAAAGCTTGGCACCTAGAGGCGCCAAACAGTTCTGACGCCAACCTTGAAATATCATAGTCGATCCACATCCTGTCGTAGTCTTTCAGGGCTTTTGGGGTTAAAGGCCGAAGATTGAAATTCAGTACAATTACTGCTCTTCAGGAGTCCTATGCATATCACTAGACGTCCATGATAGTTTGTTTTGTTGAGTTTGTTTGTTCTCTTCTTAGTACGTCTTACATTATTGCCATTACAAAAAGGACTAATTTGTGAAATGTGAAGGTCATGAAACAAAAGACTTGTCTGCTTCTCTCCTCCATCGTAAGTAGGAGAGTTCCACCCATGTGCACAAGGTGCAGTTAGTGACCGGTGACGTGTGCTTTCTCACATGGATCACACACAATCACAAGGTGCAGTTAGTGACCGGTGACGTGTGCTTTCTCACATGGATCACACACAATCACAAGGTGCAGTTAGTGACCGGTGACGTGTGCTTTCTCACATGGATCACACACAATCACAAGGTGCAGTTAGTGACCGGTGACGTGCGCTTTCTCACATGGATCACACACAATCACAAGGTGCAGTTAGTGACCGGTGACGTGTGCTTTCTCACATGGATCACACACAATCACAAGGTGCAGTTAGTGACCGGTGACGTGCGCTTTCTCACATGGATCACACACAATCACAAGGTGCAGTTAGTGACCGGTGACGTGTGCTTTCTCACATGGATCACACACAATCACAAGGTGCAGTTAGTGACCGGTGACGTGTGCTTTCTCACATGGATCACACACAATCACAAGGTGCAGTTAGTGACCGGTGACGTGTGCTTTCTCACATGGATCACACACAATCACAAGGTGCAGTTAGTGACCGGTGACGTGTGCTTTCTCACATGGATCACACACAATCACAAGGTGCAGTTAGTGACCGGTGACGTGCGCTTTCTCACATGGATCACACACAATCACAAGGTGCAGTTAGTGACCGGTGACGTGGATCACACACAATTCTTAGACAACATTGATAGCCCATTGTATCTAGATTTTAGCAATCAATGGATCGACCGTGGTAGTACAAGGGTGGTGTCAGAATAGCTTGGCACCTGTAGGCACCAAGCTGTTATGACACCCGTCCTTGAGCGGAGACCTCGGAGAACTTTGATGTCGTCCGCAGGGCTGAACTCATTCGAGACGTGCCGCCTCCGGATACGCGGCTTAAGCCTGCTCCATATGTACACTGGGCTTAAGCCTGCTCCATATGTACACTGGGCTTAAGCCTGCTCCATATGTACACTGGGCTTAAGCTGCGTATCCAGAGGCGGCACATCTTAATTGAGTTAATGAGTTCATTATGCTGTTTATTGTGTGCAGTGTGTTTGGAGCCGAGTAGTTTGGTGCTGAACTAGGACTGCATTGTGGGTGACTTGCATTGTTTATTTAGTAGTTTAGTTATGGGGCGGTACGTGGCGCAGTGGTTAAGGTGCCTGCCACCAATGCCATAGGTGCGAGGTTCAATACCGGGTTCCGGCGTTGGACTTTTCTCCTCTGGTAAGTGTCACCGTTAATTCGGGTGGACCGTCGGGGGTTCTTTCTCCGGGTACTCCGGTTCTTCCACCCCCACCCACCCCCCACACTTTGGTACTGGTTTCAGGCCACTTTACAAATTTCAAATACAAGCGCTCAAAAATCTCTGTAACTTCAGTAGCTGAACTGGCCCTTCATCTGTCCTGTACTGTGTTTGTCTTAAATGGCGTAAATCCGTGGCTGTTACCTGAGTGTGCATGTTGGGTTTCAGTTCGCGGCGCTTTGAGTCGATTCGCCCAAAAATTGAGAAAAAGCGCCTATATAATAACGGTATTATTATTATTATTATTATTTATTTTGTCAGGACTGAGTATTCTGGTGCTGAACCAGTACGACCTGCCGAAAGTGTGGGTGTACAGGAGCATCTTCCCCGTGGTGTGGCTCATTATGCTTAGCATGCCTCTGTTCCAGGTCGGTTTGCACGCACGCGCACACAGAAATTAGCCTCTTGACTGCTAGGAAAATCTGAGCAGGAGACTGCAAGACACATAGATCCCGCGCCCCCGCAGCACTCAAACAGCAATTCAACCCTTCACTATCAAGCAGACATGAGACCAGGTTGAGATCAAATCCTAGCAAAGCAAAGCGTCCAGGACTTGCAACTTGCAACCAGTATATTTTCATGTGGGGGAACTTCAGAGAAAACATCTACATCAGGGTCCGAAGAAATCGATTGGGGGGGGGGGGGGGGGGTTGTCATTTGTGCGGCGGAAAGGTTACCTACGACGGTGGAAAATCGCCAAAAGGCTGAGGATTGTCAGGCCTGCTACATTCATCTTATAGTATAAGCAATGAGTTCAAGAAAAATGTAAAATTCAACATGTAAACATGCACCATAATTCAAAATTTTTCTCAACAAATTTGCACTGATCTAAAAAAAAATAACCAAAATGCAGGGGGGAAATTTTCGGATTTCCGAGAAAAAAAATTGGAAAAGTGCCATGTCTGATCAAGAAAATCTAAACACGGCCCACCTGCAAGCGACATAGATCTTCATGAGCCCCTGCAATAGCGGGGGCTCATGAAGATCTATGCCTCTTGCTGACCCCACTTTGCGTCCGTGTGGCTGGATGGTTGAGGCTGTTTAGTGCTGAATTGACAAAGACATGGGTGGAACTTTTCCAGCTAAAGCCGGATTTCCAGATTTAAAAAAAAAAAAAAATCTTTTTTTTTTACTTAAAAAGTGCCCCAAGACCCTTCGCTTCAGGATTCAACTTTTTTTTTTCGCCCCAAGACCCTTCGCTTCAGGATTCAACTTTTTTTTTTCGGTCCCACCAATGCAAAGATATCTGAAGAAAACAAACTGCTACCACTGGCAGAGAAGGGATTATGAGGTGCGAACCTGACGGAAACGACGTGGTACAACTCTCGCGAAGAAACTTGTTACACTAAGTATTAACACTCTCTCTGCTGTGTTGTTCAGGCGACCATAAACCTCTTGACAGCTGAGGGGGGAAAAAACCCACCTAAGCACAAGAGGCATAGATCCTCATGAGCCCCCCGCAGTTGCGTGGGCTCATGAGGATCTATGCCTCTTGTTGAGACCACTTTGAATCCATTCTACTGGGATGGTTTGGGCTCTTTAGAGTTGCATTAACGAAGATTGTGGGAACACAGTCTACATCAAACTGCATTGCACAGCTCTCGGTAAGCACCATGTTCCATTAGCACTAACGCTGTTGTGTTGTTTGTTTCTTCAAAAACATTACCGATGACATGACTACTAGGAGTGTCCACTCCTTGCTCAATTCTAGCCTAAGAACCTGTTGTGTGAACACAACCCGGGAGGCACTCGGGGAACCCCCAGAGGGACCGAGAGTTGTCTCCCGCTCCTACCCACCAGCCCTATTCACCTGTGAACTCCAGTCACGCTTCTTAGGCTCACGCGTTCAGACGTGTTTTCTCTAGCCTCTGGACTTAGAAGTTTTTTCGACCGGTTCGGTCTGCCTTGCGTGTTTCGTCTTCGCCGGCCTTGGTTTCTACTCGTACGACGTTGGGCGACTGCAGCTGCAGTTGTTCAAGGGTTCCCTCTCTGGCTTTACTGATCGGGCTGTGGGGGTCATGGAACTTTCTCCTTCTCGTACCACTCCGACTGAGAGGTAAGGTAGTTAGAGGGGCCTCGGCTGGTTGCCCGGGCGGGGCACAAGCACGAGCAGCTTGCCTTTTGCGTCGCTTCTTCCTCGTGTGGGGTTTTTTGGCCTCTGTTTGGTTGCCTGATTAGCTGAAGAATGTTGGCGCCGGTTTTGGCGGGCTTTTCGCGCCATTGCCAGATGCGAGTGAGTTACGTTTCTGTACCTAGGCCATGCCTAACTTTTAGGCTTACGGTTTAGACTCCCTGCGTTATGACGAAGGCTTGGATGCTCCGGTTTCTTGGACTTACTCACTCAGGCTTTCATCCGGCGTCTCGAGGAAGCTTGGCAGCCTACTCTGTCTCCCCTCCTGGGAGACCTACTAGTCATGGCGGAGGCTGGGAACCGCGCGGCTTATCACTCTTCGGTTAACGCGATGGCGGCTGCGGCTAACTGCGACCTTATGCGACGTGACGCCGTCTTACAGGCTTGCAGTGGAATGCCAGTCGACCTGAGTACCCAGCTACGTCGGGCCCCTCTGGGAGGGCCTCTGCTCTTCGGGGTTACTTGGCAGACGGTGAAGGACTCCAACTCTGACCGTTGGCCTCGCAAGACTGTCAAGCAACGCTTTCCTCCCGCCCGCACGGCCCTGGGGCGCTCCTTGCGGGCGCGTAAACGTGTCAACTCGGACCCGTCTGCCCCGCCACGAGCTGCGCCGCGCCGTCGCCCGTCCTTCCGTCGCCCTGGCCCAGCTAGCACCCCTACCCCCGCCTGGCCCCGTCCCGCCCGTCGCCCTGGGCGCGGGCGGGCCACCTGACTTGTCCCCGGTTCCGCCCCCGCCGACCGTCGTCGGGGCTCCAGTCGGCGGGAGGCTAGCACGATTCAGCGAGGAGTGGCGCTCGCTGTTTCGAGACGAGCCCTGGGTTTTGGACGTAGTCACCAGAGGATTACGGATCTCGTTCCGCTCTCCTCCGCCTTTGCGCTCCGTTCCACTTTGGACAGAGGTGCCGTCCGACGTCCTCAAGGCCGCCGCTCTGCGAGGAGAAGTCGCGGCTCTCCTGTCGAAGCAGGCCACAGAGGTAGTGCAGCGTCCGGACTCGCCCGCCTTTACAGCCGACTGTTTGTGGTGCCCAAACCCGGCGGCAGGTGGCGGCCAGTCATAGATCTGTCGGCGCTGAACGCCTTCATCGCGGCCCCTTCCTTTCGGATGGAGACAAGGGCCCTTCGGGCGGCGGTTCAACCCATGGACTACGCGGTCAGTTTAGATCTGTCCGACGCCTACCTACATGTTCCCATGCACTCGTCTGCCAGGAAGTACCTGCGCTTCGCGTTCGAAGGAGTGATTTACCAGTTTTGCGCCCTGCCGTTCGGTCTCAACCTCAGCCCCTGGGCCTTCACCCGCATCATGGATGCTGTAGTGGCCAAGGCGAGGCAGTCGTCGTCCAGTCCGACGTCAAATTATCTCGACGACCTACTCGAGAAATCAGGTGGAGACCGCGCTTGTGACAGACAGGGACGCCCTCTTACGGCTGCTTTACCGGTTGGGATTCCTGGTCAACACCGGAAAGTCGGACTTCACTCCTGCGCGCCACTTCATCCACCTAGGCATGGAGTTTGTCACGGACCGCAACAGGGTACTCTTGCCAGAGAAACGGATTGTGAAGTTATCCGCCCTCGCCGCGTTGGTAGATCAGCAACAGGCAGCCCCCGCCAGGGTCTGGCTTCAGCTTCTGGGCCTGATCAACGCAGCAGCGGATCTTATTACCCTCGGGCGTCTCTACTCCCGACCGCTACAACTTCATCTCCTACTGCTCTGGCGTCCCTCCTCGGGCGACTTGACCACGATCGTCCCCGTGTCCCCGCTGGTACGCCCCCACCTCTTACGGTGGACCGACAGAGCTTGGTTGGCTCTGGGAGTCCCCATTTCCTCCCCATCCCCTCACCTCTCCCTGTGTGTCGACGCGAGTCGGGCTGGTTGGGGAGCCCACCTGCTTCCTCAGTTCTCCACGACGTCCGGCCTCTGGCCTCCAGAGTTCGCGGACAAACACAGCAACTGGTTGGAACTGCAAGCGGTGTGGCAGGCCATCATCGTTGGGAAGAGGAACTCAGGCACCAGCATCTTCTCGTCCTTTCGGACAACTCGACAGTGGTAGCGTATATACAGAAGCAGGGAGGAACTCATTCACCCGATCTTTGCATGCTACTGTTCCGATTGATGCGATGGTGCGAGGACCGCGATTTGTCTCTCAGCGCTCGCCATATCCCCGGTCGCCTGAATGTTTTGGCGGACTCCCTATCTCGTCGAGGACAGCTCATTCACACGGAATGGACGCTACGCCAGGACTTTTTCCGGATGATTTGCTCTCACTGGGAGACCCCGATGGTGGACCTGTTCGCCACGAGGTGGAATCACCAGCTTCCCCTCTTCGTATCCCCAGTACCGGATCCCCTGGCTTGGGCGGTCGACGCCTTATCCATTCCCTGGGACGGACTCATAGCGTACGCCTTTCCCCCGACAGTCCTTGTTCCCAAAGTCCTCCTAAAGCTGCGAGGAACCAATGCGATCCTGCTCCTGGTCGCCCCGTTCGCTTGGACTCGTTCCTGGTCCACCGACCTGATCAGCCTCGCCACTCACCCTCCTCTACTGCTCCCCACGCCCCGCACTATGCTCAAGCAGCCACGTCAGGCGCTGTTCCACCCTTGTCCGGAACGCTTACTGCTACACGCCTGGAGGTTGTGCGGCAAGCCCTCTCCGCTAGAGGCTTCTCGGGTGCTGAAGTGGAAGCGATCGCTACAGCCCGCAAGCCCTCGACTAGACGTATCTATGAGGGAAAATGGAGGGTACTCTGTGCCTGGTGCAGCGACCGTCGTCTCTCCCCCACCGAACTGACAAACCCCCAACTTGCGGACTTCTTCCTCTGGCTCTTCGGAGATCTAGGACTGGCCCCTATTACCATTCGGGGATATCTCTCGATGATTGCCGACACCTACCGGCATCTCGGCCGCGCGGATCCCGGCGCATGTAAGGACCTAGCAGATCTTATGTCTCACTTCGGACTACAAAGGCCTGCCTCTCGCTCACTACTTCCCCGCTGGGACTTGCCATGGGTTCTTACCTGGCTGAACTCACCACGTTTCGAACCACTACCGCTGGCCAGTCTTGCTGATGTGACGCGGAAGACCTGCTTCCTGCTGGCGCTCGCCACCGCGGCACGAGTAAGCGAGATACACGCTCTATCAGCCCGGCCTACATGCCTGCAATTTCGAGCGGATCATTCGGTCCAACTTGTGACCGACCCTGCCTTCATTGCCAAGACTAGGTCTCCACTGACGGCACCACAGGTTATCACCTTACGACCGTTACGCGGGAAGGACTTCCCCAAAGAGACCAGGCAACAAGATCCTGTACGAGCCCTCAGAGTGTACTTGCGCCGAACCAGAGCCGTCCGGAGGGGACGCTCACGCCTCTTCCTACCTTTAAAACCCGGAAGAAACGACATTACAGCACAGTCTCTTCCTGGTTACGCTGGGGTCGCTCAGCATATGTCGATCTCTCCCCACAGGGAGCGAAGAGCCTAAAGATTCGAGCGCACGAAGTACGGGCCATGGCCACGAGCGTAGCCTTCGACAGGAACTGCGCTGTCAAGGACATCGTGGCGGCGGTGGGCTGGCGATCAGAATCTACTTTCGCCCGCTTCTATCTACGGGATCTGGCAGGGCAGCGAGACAACCTCGCCTTGGTGGGGGACCTCACGGCGGCACAACACTCCCTCCCGGCGCCGCAGGCGCCGTAGGTACGCACCCACTAGGGAGTTTGGAGTGTCGAAGGAGAGGAGGGGGCCATGGCCTAGAGAAAACCTTCTGGTGCGGCACCCTCCTCCTGTTCGGCATTCTCCTAGTAGTCATGTCATCGGTAATGTTTTTGAAGAAACAAATTCATTTTTCTTTAAAAGTTATTTTTTTCGAAAAATACTTACCGATGACATGACTCGAAGGACCCTCCCACCTGCCCCGCTTGCCGCTGGTGAGCCTAATTCGTGACTGGAGTTCACAGGTGAATAGGGCTGGTGGGTAGGAGCGGGAGACAACTCTCGGTCCCTCTGGGGGTTCCCCGAGTGCCTCCCGGGTTGTGTTCACACAACAGGTTCTTAGGCTAGAATTGAGCAAGGAGTGGACACTCCTAGTAGTCATGTCATCGGTAAGTATTTTTTCGAAAAAATACCTTTTAAAGAAAAATGAATTTTCATGAAAGGCTAGGTCTAATATAACTGTAGCGTTGCCACTCTCCCTGCTGTGTTGTTTTCATGAAAGGCTAGGTCTAATATAACTGTAGCGTTGCCACTCTCCCTGCTGTGTTGTTTTCATGAAAGGCTAGGTCTAATATAACTGTAGCGTTGCCACTCTCCCTGTTGTGTTGTTTTCATGAAAGGCTAGGTCTAATATAACTGTAGCGTTGCCACTCTCCCTGCTGTGTTGTTTTCATGAAAGGCTAGGTCTAATATAACTGTAGCGTTGCCACTCTCCCTGTTGTGTTGTTTTCATGAAAGGCTAGGTCTAATATAAATGTTAGCGTTGCCACTCTCCCTGCTGTGTTGTTTTCATGAAAGGCTAGGTCTAATATAAATGTTAGCGTTGCCACTCTCCCTGTCTTTTTCCAGGCGGCCCGGGTCAACTCCGTGTGCCTGAGACTGAAGAAGATTTCGCTGGAGATGCGTGTGTTCGGATACAAGAACAGCTCACAGCTGGAGCTCGACTCCTTTCTACAGTTTGTGCACTTAACACGGCTCAAGGTCAGTTGAAGGTGTTTTGTTTCTCATTCAGGCATGGGAATTGCCAAAGCAAAAATCAGCTGAAACTAGGGGGGTCCGGAGGCATGCCCCTCCCCCCCCCGGGAGAAAAAAAACAAGCGATGAAAATCTGTGCAATCTGAGCATATTTTTTTTATAGGAATGTGAAATTATTTTCCGCGGAAAAAGGTGGATCCGAGGACAATTCCCTTGCCTGCTCATTGTGTCAGTCAGCCCTACACACTACTGTGTCAGTCCAAGTATGTGTACGAGTCTGTAAGCACAAAACCTTCCTTGAATGAATTATATTCATTTTCGAAGGGTGATGGTGTATAGATTGTTCATAGAGCATGTTGTATTTTTGTGTGTAATATTTTAAACCTTTTGTAAATTGCGTTTTTGTGATTAGTTATTTTTTTAACAATTAGCTTTTTGTTAAGCGCCTAGAGCTCTTAACTTCTGAGGTTATACAAGTACTCATTATTATTATTATTAAGTGTAGTACCTGCACTGCTGGTCAGCCCTTATATACTTCAGTAATATAAATATGGATCAAACATGCTAGTTGAAAGATTGCGTCAGAATGGCTAGACTTCTGCTGCTCTGTGCTGTTCCCGCATCCGGATAAAGAAGCACGTAAAATGCAAAGAAAATCCAAACAAAAAAACACGCTTAGAAAGGCCTTTTGTGTTGTTTTGTTGTTCTTTCTAAGCGTGTTTCTTTCTTTGGTCTTTTCTTTGTTTTTCCACGACCCTTGACCCATTTAGCCCTGGGACCCTGCAGCAGGAGATGGATTGATCATGATAATTCAAGGGTAGTGCCAGATGAGCTTGGCGCCTTCAGGCGCCAAGCTCATCTGGCACTATCCTTGAATTATCATGGTCAATTCATCTCCTACAACTGGGTTCATTGTCGTTTGGCAACACCTCCAAAATGTGAGAAATGGGACCTTGAGGCTAAAAGGTTACACTGCCTTATTTATTCTTTCCTCACCCTGGGCGAATGCTACTCTCTTACATCGCCTTTTCCGTCCTGGCAACAGAGCTATGTCACTGCCAACTAACTCTGCGTTTCTCTGTCTGCAGGCGAAGTTATTCCATGTACCCATACTACCGTCGTACGTCATCGCATTTTCCATCCTGGCGTGTTTCATCTTCCTTATACTGGTACAGACCAGCATGCTGGGGCCCAAAAACTACATCATCTGATGCCGGGGAGAAAATTGCGATGACCATTTAGGCACAAGAGAGAACGTGAAAAAAAAAGGAGGAAAGCAGGTTGACCCTGGACATGAAAAGTTTGGCGAGTGACCCACGCCTGACCCTGGGGCTGTCGGTAGCGCTTTTTGTCGAGGCGATTCCTGCAGGAATCACCTCGACAAAATGCGCTACCGACTGACAGAAAGGGCGAAAGGGTCTAGTGGCAGCCAACTTGTCTCCCTTTCGTCCAGTTTTCTGGTGACATGAACGATGCAGTCCATTAGTTGCAATACTTCACTGTGGAGCATGTGGTCAGCATTGCTGAATCAGAAAACTTCATCGTTGTAAATTCTGGAGCAAATCAACATTGTTGGACCATGTGGAATATACGTGCACAGTGGCTGGACCAAAGTATGCAAGTGTATCACACAGCAAAAACACCAAGCACTGAATGCTAATGGGCATGACTATATGCCAAGCCTAATACTAAATGCAGACCTGCCAACCTCTACGATTTCACCGTATTTTCCTACGCCACCGTTTCCAATACTACACTACTACGATCATTAATGAAATTCTACGCTGAAGAAAAATATACCAACATCTTTTTTGGTGTTGTTTAAGGTTTGTAGTCGGTAAGAGCATGCGGTTTGGGGCCAATGAGAACGAGCGGAGCGAACTTCCGGTTTTCCCAGCGTGCATCATTTCCTTCACAAAGTGCGTCGGATAAACAACGGTCTGAACCATGCCGAAGAGAAAGGAATCCGAATTGAAAAGCGCACCGCCTGAAAAGAAGAAAGTTTGTACCAGCCAGCCAAAGCTCCGATCGCTATATATAAGGCAAATTTCTGTCGTACTTTGACTCTAACAGACAATGTCGTGTTGTATTGAGAAATTTCCGTGCAACAAGCGTTCGGCGTTGAGCGAATAGTAACTTACGTGCTAAACTTACTCTCGACATCTCAAAAACTGCTACCACTTGTCCAAAATTCTAATACCATAGCTGTGTAGGGGTTGGCAGGTCTGTAATAACATGTGAGGGTGCGTCTTGTTTATCTGCTGTGGAGGCCCCAATTAAAAGACTGATATACCAAATCACATATTTTGTATGGCGGTATCATACATGTTTCTTGGAGGCCTTATTTCAAAGACTGATGTGTCAAAACCAACATTGTGTGCGGTGATATCCTATGATATTTTTCTTTGAGGTCTCCATTCTTGGACTGTTATGTAAGCCCTGCATCGTGTGTGGCGACAACGCTGTTCGACAGATCAATAGACCAAAGTTGAGACTGTGATATGAGGACGGTAGAATCGTGACAAAACTAGAACTGTCTTGTGCTACAAATTTGTGATGGACAAACTGTGCTTTGGTGTTTAATAAACACATAATGCAACACTGTGACACTTGTACCCATTCCGTCACCAGGGACACAGAAGAGTTGTGTCCCCTCTGGTGTGACAACTAGGAGTCGAGACCTGGTGTTGTCAATTGTGAATGCGTGCCGTCTGTCATTTTGGACCTACTGATATACGCTGGTCTGTCAGGTTGGAAGTTAACCCCTTTACTGATGGAAAAATATGTACGTGACCCACCTGCAAGAGGCAAAGAACCTCATGAGCCCCCGCATCTGCAGGGGCTCATGAGGTTCTCTGCCTCCTGCTGACCCTGTTTATATCTATGTTCCTTGGTTTGTCAGGCTTTCAAAAACATCATTTTGTGTCAACTGGCAGTCCAGGGGTTAATGCTGTAAGCCATAAGGTCCAAAATCACACAGCAGCACACAGATGAGAAAGGACACGTGACTGATTTGAAAGTGCTTTACTTGGTCACGTGAATGATCTACTATAGTTGAGATTTCCTAACCTTTTACATTTAAGTTTGGTGGACTTGTGCTGCTGAAGGGTGGAGTTTACTGCGACACTGACAGGACAGTTTCAAAACATTCGGCGCTTTGATCAAATTGCCATATTTTTTTTTAAAGTTTGACGACACTTTCTTGAACCAAAAACCCTTTTCAATATTTTATGATACAACAAAAATGTCTGCATGTATAACACGAAATGTGTACCACTTTTGTACAAAATGCTTTTCATATTTGTCATTTTTCAAAGTTTGTATTTGCACAACCTGGTGCAATGTTTTTGTAATATCGATAAGTGCCACAGGTGTCTCATGTACCAAAGTGTACGTTCAGAATCGGAGCCCTCCGATTCAAGTGCCTTCTGAATGACCCTCGTCGAGAATAAAACTGTGATATGTTTCTGTTATGACATGCATGCATGTGACCGCTACCAGTTGCGGGACTACTTCCTAGACAGAGCCATTTGGGGAGTACACCACAAGTACACTTATCATCTCATTTGAATAGAACTGTACTTGTGGCGCACTCCCCAAGTAGGTATATATAGCAAGTACGCCTGCAAACTGTATGGGTACTTACATCATGTACACAAATCCTAGTCATGTTACCAGTTTTTTTCCCATCTGCTGAAATATATTTATGGTAATATAAATGTTTCTAGTGCTTTGTAATTGTGTTGGTGTATACTGACACTGACAGTGGGGAGAATCGGTTTCATCTTTTACAGGGGGGGGGGAGGGGGGGGGGGGTTGGTGTGTGGCTTGGTGGTGGCGAATGGCGTCATTGCCACAATGTCCCATTGAGCAAAGGCCTTCAGGCCAATGTTGGCCCATTAACGAGTGCACTGAGTATGTTAGTAATACTTGATGACATGCGTGTACTTTTTGTCCCATGTAAAACTATGCAAAATAAAAGAGAAAACCAGATTAAGTGATTATTCATTATGTGATTAATCTTTGTTGTATGTCACACACATTTTCACCATTATGTTGCTGGTACAATATGCACTGGCTGTATAACAAAAATAGTTACTGATCACAAAAAATGTCTAGGATTTTAAACAATATAACACACCGACAAACAGTAATGAAACCTCTTCATTGCCTGTGTTTTTCAAATCATTGTCAATTCAACGCCAAAGATCCCTAGCTGTCAAAGCAACAGATGCAAAGTGGTTTCAGCAAGAGGCATAGATCCTCATGAGCCCCCGTGAGGATCTATGCCTCTTGCAGTTTAGTGGTGGTCCATTTTCCTCGGCAGTGATCAAGTTAATTCATCCATCAGCCCTGGTCATCAAGTAGATGACGTAACGCACTTGTTTTAGTTATGTAGCCATGGGCAGATGACGTAATGCTGGACTCAGGTACTGTCCTGATTGGCATCCAGTGGATGACGTACTACACTGGATTCTGTTGCTGTCCACACTGGCATCCAGTGGATGACGTACTACACTGGATTCTGTTGCTGTCCATACTGGCATCCAGTGGATGACGTACTACACTGGATTCTGTTGCTGTCCACATTGACATCCAGTGGATGACGTAAACACACTGGATTCTGTTACTGTCCTCATGCGTTGTTTCAGTTGTGTAACCATCGGCAGATGATGTAACACTGGATTCAGGTACTGTCCTAACTTGCGTCCTGCAGGTGACGTAACACACTGGATTCTGTTTCTGTCCCCATGGGCACCCAGTGGATGACATAACACACTGGATTCAGTTGCTGTCCCCAAAGTGTCGCGTGAAGTCGGCGAACTTGTCGAGTTCCTCGCTGGTGACGGTGTTCCTGTGGGTGGCGATGGACTTGACGAAATCCGTCAGCTGCACGTCGCGCGGAGTCACCTGACGACACAAACGCGCGGCTTTGAGTGTGCTGGTCTGTGATATTGCACCTTACGGCTCGCGGCCGCAGGGCCCGAAAATCACAGACCAGCCTGCATGCAATTTCCACTCTCAGATTCATCACTCAGTGAAACTGCCCTCCTGGCGGTACACAACGACAATGTCACCAGAGGTTCGGACTTTCACCCCTTCCACTGGCGAGAAAATGAGATGACCAGTTAGCTGCAAGAGGTATATAGAACCCATGGGTGGGACCGAAAAAAAAGTTGAATCCTGAAGCGAGGGTCTTGGGGCACTTTTTACGTGAAATTTTTAAAAATTTTATTTATTTATTTTTTTAATCCAGAAATTCGTCTGTAGCCGGAAAAGTCCCACCCATGAGAACCTCATGAGCCCCCGCGAATGCGGGGGCTCATGAGGTTCTATACCTCTTATACAACTATGTATCCACATCTCATGGACAGGATAATTTTATTTTTTTTATTTTATTATTATTATTTGTTTTTTTTTTTTGGGGGGGGACGTTGAAGTACCCAAGGTTTTAGAAACACAATCTGCATCCCGTGACATGGAAAGGGTTAACAATGCCTGATGAAAACAGCGTAACCATGCACCGATGTTCATTAACCCATATCGTACTGACGCTAAAAAACGGCTTCAAATTTGTACACGGCCACATGCCAGCCACATTATAGTACGTACAGATTATAATAATAATAATACCGGTTATTATATAGGCGCTTTTTCCCAATTCTGCGATGGGCTCAAAGCGCCGCGAACTGAACCCAACACGCACGCTCTCGTGACACACACACATTCACTCTGAAGACAAACACAGTACAAGACAAACACAGGACATTCACGTGGTGCGTAGGGTCGGCTCAGCTACTGAGGATTCGGAAATTTTGATCACTTGTATTTGAAATTTATAAAGTGGCCTGAACTTTACCGGTACCAAAGTGGACTGATAAAGGATATAGACCGATGGCTTTGAGTTCAAGGGTGGTGCCAGAATAGCTTGGCGCCTAGAGGCGCCAAGCTATTCTGGCACTACCCTTGAACTATTTTAGTCAAACTTATTTCACACACTGGTGTGTTTCGAATGATAACGGTTAACAACAAGTGCGCTGTGTGGCAACGGAGATGATGCGACAACAACCTTGTCAGGAGGCAGGTCGGCCAGCTTGGCGGGGAAGGCCCCCTGCTGTTCCGGCAGGCATGGCGTGATTCGGCCGTCTGAGAAAAAAACCAACAAAACAGCAACGCGAGAACTAAAAAAAGTGAAGCAATGGCACACGTTGCATCCAGTTAGAAAATGAAGGTTGGTTGGTTGTACATTGCTTAACGTCCTGACAGCAACAAGACTTTCTCAGGACGTGCCTGCACTGCTTGTGAGAAGAAAAAAAACAAACAAACAGAAAATTGAATTATGTCGCCAGCCGGTCTCAGTAATACGCTAAATAAAGCTAAGACCATTTTTAGCAACACGCGTCCAATATCAAGAGCTACAGGCAGTGCAGACAGTAGGGAGAGTTTAATAAAGGAAAATACAGGTGAGTGGACCAAAGGTAGACAGAAACGCACGTCCCAGAATAGAGGGGAAAACCCACCCTGTGGGGCTGACCAGGGTGACCCTGGGAACTAAAAAGTAGTTAACCCCACCCAAGTCCCCCAGGGCAGACCCGGGTGGGGACAGTTAGAAAATCAAGACTACACCCGCGTAGGTCTCAGTCTCTTTTACCAAGTGTCAAAATCGACTTTCATGGTTTAGGCTTCGTGTGGTATGTGTGTGGTTATTATGTTACAGGGTCGTATCATGTCACATTTTGCGAAAACGTATCACAGGTAGTGGACGCACCTGGCAGGTTATGGACGCACCTCATATGAGGTGCGTGCATAATCTGTCAGATGCGTCCATTACCTGAGGTACGTCTATTGCCTGTCAAGTGCGTTGATTACCCGTCAGGTGCGTCTGGCGTTATCTGTCAGGTGCGTCCAGTACATGCGAGGTACGTCTATCGTTATTACCTATCAGGTGAGTCCAACATTACCTGTCAGGTACGTCTATCCTTATTACCTGTCAGGTTAGTCCAAATTACATGTCAGGTGAGTCCATTACCTGACAGGCACGTCTACCGTTGTTACCTGTCAAGTAAGTTTATTACTCTGAAGTACGTCTGTCTGATTACCTGTCAGGTGCGTCTTGCATTGCCTGTCTGGTGCGTCCGGCATGACCTGTCAGGTGCATCTATTACCTGTCAGGTGCGTCCAGCACGTTGCCGTCTGTAGCTGCCTGATGGGTTCGAACAGCGCGCCCAGTGTCAGTGTGGCCAGGTCGCTGCCCGAGTACCCCTCCGTCCTGTCCGCCAGTTCCTCCCAGTCCCCGTCACTCAGCTGGAGGGGCGTGTTCTGACTGTGGAGCCGCATCAGCTGCATCCTGGATTCCCTGCACAGCACCCGACAATGCCGATCAACACTGTACACAGTAACCCGCCCTCCTGCCCCATAGCTCCGCCCCGTTCATCTCTCTCAGAGGTAAGGGCGTGATCAATCTCGTCTCTCCACACATCCATTCACCTTGTGAAAGGCAAACAGAAGACAGAGGTTGAAAACCCTTTAAATTAGATACAAGGAACAGTTTTACTACATCCAATCACCTTCATAGTGACAACCCATGAATTACATAATTTGGTAAGTCTGACCTATCAAGACGACTGCCTGTACAAGGCAACCACCCAGCTAAGCAGAGCGCCCATTTTTTTTTTTTTTTTTTTTTTTTGGGGGGGGGGGGGGGGTGGTCCCATGGTCTTTTCTCTGTTACTTAGACTTCCCCGTGTAAGGAGACCACATGGTCTAGGGCGTCCACTTTTTGATAGTCCTTTGCAGGGTTGACTGTCTTTGCAGGGCTCAACATGTCACTGAATAGGCCTACGCGGCCAATTTTCTTTGTCTCCACTATCAATACTGCCCAACACCCAGTACGCGAAGGTCTTTGTCTCCACTATCAATACTGCCCAACACCCAGTAAGCGAAGGTCTTCGGGCCGACGTCAGCCACTGATGGCCCGCGCACGAATGTGCGCGGGCCATCAGTGGCTAACGTCGGTCCGCACGACGCTCACTGACCTGTCGGGTAGCGGGATGTAGATTCGCTTCTGGAACCTCCTGAGGAAGGCCGAGTCCAGCTCCCAGGGGCAGTTTGTGGCGCACATTAGGAAGACCTTCTCCGAGCTGGCCGTGTTGTCTGCCCCTTCCATCTGCTTCAGCAGCTCCGTCTTGACCCGACGTGTGTGCTCGTCCTCGCGCGAACACCGCTGTCGGCAGATGCTGTCTATCTCGTCAATGAAGATGACCTGTAGAAAAGTCAGTCGATACAGATCATCTGCAGTCAGCCAATCAGCCAGTCAGTCAATCACCTCTGTCGGAATTTGGCAAACTGAAAGCGAGTTTATCCATTTCTGAGGACAGGGAGATTTCTTATAGTTCATTATTTAAAAAGAGTTTCTTTAGTTAAAAAAAAAAAAAAAAAAAAAAAAAAAAACACACGTTTGGATATGACGCAGTTCACCATGACTGCCGGAATTAGGCAAAAGCCAGAATGTCATTTTATGAACGGCCATTCTGGCTTTTGCCAAATTCCGGCAGGCCTGGTACACTGCGTCCTACCCGAAAGTTTTAATTTTTTTTTGAATTTTTACTTTAAAAACTTTTTTTAAAATATTGAACTCCTAACAATAGTTTCTCCTGTGATGTCATGTCGAATTTGTGTGGTGAGAACAAGACACATACTCTGCAAGAGCACGGCCGGCTGATGAACCTGTGCTAGTTGGGGATTGAAGAGGCTACTGGCGCAACTCCTGTGCGTGTCGGTTTTTGTCGCGATGATTCCTGTAGAATGTCAGGGTGTTGTTATTCCTGTAGGCTCATCGCGACGAAAACCGCTACCGACACGCAAATTGTTAAAGGAGAGATTAAGAGAACAAGACAGAAAGGAATAAAGAATAGAACAGGAAGAAGGGAGACAACAAGCGAGAAGAACAGACAACTCACTGATCTCCCCGGGCGGCTGGTGGCGTGGCAGAACAGCTCCTTGATCAGCCTGCAAAGTGACAGAAGGGATTCCATGACCACATCCACCAGCTGCTCACAGTGTCAAGAGAGATGTACATCAACTGACTGACTCTAACCCACAAAATGAAGTATACCACTGTGGCGAGAGAACCGGGAGGGGGCAGGGGGAAGGGGGGGGGGAGGAGGGAGGGGGCAAGGGGAGAACGAACGAACGAACGAACGAACGAAACTTTATTTTCCAAGGATTGAGATATTAGGCGCGCAGGCCTTTCTTACAATCTGTCCTTGCTAAGCTACTTAAAGGAACACCAACCAAAACAACAAAAACTAACTAATAATAAAAGGACACACACACCCATACACACACGCACACATACATACATATACATGTACTCGTGCACATGCGCACTTTTGTACATCCACATACACACGTACGTGCGCACATAATTATCTAACATATAAGTAGGTATGATATTTTGTGTACTATCAGAAACAAGTTAGAAAACAGAACAAACAATTTGGAGGCTAGATGGAAAGAAAAAAAAATAGCAAAAATTTAAAAACATGAAGCGTATTATGTCGAGAAAAAAAGAAGAAGAAAGGATCAGCATAACGTTGTCTTAGAAAGGTAATCATGTACTCTACTTTTAAACAGAGAGAGGGACGTGGTTTGTTGAATATTGGGAGGAAGTGAATTCCATAAAAGAGCACCTGAATAAGACAGGCTAGATTTGAACAGGTCTATACGGGGCCTTTTTATAGAGAGACTGTTCCTGGAGGTGCTGTATTTTTTTTTCATTTGGCGAAAAGAGCCTAGATAAGTAAGGTGGAGCTTTCTCGTTAAGAATTTTGTGCATCAGTACACATTTGTTTAGTGCGAGGTGCTTAACCAGAGGGAGAAGTCCGATGGCCTGCAGCTTGGCATCAGTGGATAAAGACGGATCAGGGAGGATAAGCTTAGCAGGGCGCTTGTATAATGAGTTTATCTTCTTGAAGTGATTTTCACTGCAGCCATCCCATATTGTTGAGGCATAATCAATGTGTGGTTTAATGTAGGCATTAAAAAATAGTTTGCGCGTCTTAAGGTCAATGATCGTTTTAAGTTTGGAAAGTAAAAACAACTTTTTGGACAACTGTTTTCTCATATAGTATAGGTGGTTATGCCAGCTTAGATCATCATCTATTATTACTCCAAGCAGGCGGTGTTGACTGACCTGCTCAATTGGGATGGAGTCCAAAGAAAGGTTGAGTGATGGAGGTTTGAGCTGATGTTTCTGGCGGGTTGTGATAAGCATGCTTTTTGTTTTTGTGGGATTTACAAGCATGCGATTTTCATTACACCACCGAGAGACTTCATGAAGACTCTCTTGAAGATTATTTGCAATTTCAGGCACAGTTTTACCAGCGGAATGTAATGTTGAGTCGTCGACAAACATGTCACACTCAGCCGCAGTACACGTTACATGTAACGGTAGATCGTTAACGAAGATACAGAACAGTAGTGGGCCTAAAATAGACCCCTGGGGCACTCCATACTCCACAAATTGTTCAGAAGAACATTTTCCATTGACGTAGACTGTTTGTGTTCTTTTTGTAAGATAGGAGTTCAGAAACGAAAGAGCCGATGGGCTCTTTTTGTTTAAGTAGGTGGCAAGCTTTTTCAATAAGATGGTATGATCAATAAGATCAAACGCTTTTCTTAGATCCAAGAAGACAGCACCAGCCATTTTATTATCATTTATGCTGTTGACCCACGAATTCACTATTCGTGCGAGTGCAGTGTGGCATGAATGCTTGGGACGAAAATCTGACTGGTAATGATATAATAGGGACCTTTTTTCAAGAAATTCCAGAAGATGTTTGTGAACATGCTTTTCCAGAGGCTTCGAGAGAACTGATAGAAGGGAAATTGGGCGAAAGTTATTAATTTCAGAAGAATCGTTTGCTTTAGGAACAGGCACTATTTTTGATTTTTTGAAAGCTATTGGGAAGACATTTTTTTGTATACATAGGTTATAAATATATGTTAGAGGTTCCACTATGTATGGTTGCGACAGGTCAAGGATATATCCATTGATACCATCACTGCCCGAAGATGTTTTCTTTTTTAGGATGGAAATGTATTTGCCTACCTCGTGTACAGCAATATCAGGGATTGCGAAAATATCATCTGAGGACAATCTTTGCTTACAGAACTTTGTTAGCTTCTCTGGTGTGGAATATATCGACTGATTGCGATTGTGAGAACTGAGTAAGTCTTTGGGGGCTGATAGAAAGTGGTTATTAAACTCCTCAGCGGAGAGATTTTATGGTATGGTATTGCACTGTTTACGCTTGTTGTTGGTAAGCGTATTAAGTGCTGTCCAGATAGAGGAAGGGTTTCTGTCTTCTTCAACTGTTTTGGTTATAAAAGATCTCTGCGCCTCTCTAATTAAGTACTTAACTTTATTTCGCAATCTTTTAAATTCATGAAAGTTCTTTTCTTTCTTAGCCTTATTTCTATCATCCATTGCTTGTTTGATTTCGTCGGTTATCCATGAGGGAGGCTGGCGGGATCGGACACGCTTTCTTCTTACTGGCGCATGTTTGTTTAGCACCCCTAGGAACAGATCAAGTAAGACAGAGACAGCCTTATCTGGGTTGGTACAATTGTACACATCATGAAACGGTGTAAGGCTAAGATCGTGTAGAAAAGCATCTTTGTTTAGTTTTTTAAAAGACCTATAGGTAATGTACACATGCTGATCCCTCTTTTGTTTGGGCATCTTACACGACCATGTACAGGTGATGGGAAAATGATCACTGACAGCTAGTGGAGGAGGAGGGAGGGGGCAAGGGGGGAGGAGGAGGGAGGGGGCAAGGGGGAGGAGGGAGGGGGCAAGGGTGGGGAGGAGGAGGAGGGAGGGGGCAGGGGGGAGGAGGAGGGAGGGGGCAAGGGGAGAGGAGGGAGGGGGCAAGGGGGAGGAGGAGGGAGGGGGCAAGGGTGGGAGGAGGAGGGAGGGGGCAAGGGTGGGAGAAGGAGGGAGGGGGCAAGGGTGGGGGGAGGAGGGAGGGGCCCAAAGAAAATGGGGGAGGGGGGCAGAATATCCCCTGGTCCCAGTATTTTGTATTTTTTACGTATATCTAAATGATTTTTGCTGGCTGCTTTACATGTTTTCCACTCCCGTTATTTGATAATGTAGGGAGACGGGAAAGTAACACAGGATGGGCTGCAACCCCCCCCCCCCTCCACCCTCAAGCACACATTCTTCCGCCCCTGCGAACGTATCTTACTACTACGCTACTGTATCAGTCTACACAGAACCAGGATGAACAGATGCGCGCTGTACTAATAAATCTGAAGTGACGAGAAAGTGCAACTGTGACAAGCAATAGACCTAAAGCAAGTGGGCATACAGTGTCTGTCTCTGTATTCTATCTACGTCTATGGTCCATGTACTGACTTTTCACTCTCGCCCACCCAGCTGGACACGAGGTCCGCGCTGGACACGCAGTAGAAAGTGGACTGGATCTCCGCCGCGATGGCCTGCGCCAAGCGCGACTTGCCGGTACCCGGGGGACCGTACAGCAGGATACGCTTCCACGGCTTGCGCCCACCTGGACACAGGTAACACATCTTTAGACAGGTGAAACATTTTCTACACAGGTAACACACAGGATATACACTTTTATAAATACATATGAATTTAGTTAATCTGTTTTTGTTGCGGCTCACTTGGCGGTTTTTGTTGTCAGAATATGCTTATTATGCGATAGATTTATCTTATTTTACTCACTTAGATGTGTGTGCATATTTAGTAGAATGACTTCTATACATATGTGTGGTTTGGTCTTTTAGAGTCTGCTTGATTGTGATGTATGTATGTTTTGTGTGTTGATCTTAACATGGACGCTCGTCAGTTATGCCGCAACAAAAAAAAATCCTAATGTTTATGCATATGGCAATAAAGTGTCGCGGCCCGCCGCATCCGGATGCGCGGCCTATGCCGCGCACCCGGATGCGGCTGGCCGCGAATAAGTTATCTTAGAGTAGTAAAACACTAATACACATGTAGCCGTATGATTTTGTCCGATACAGGTGTGGCCTGATCCAGTGGCGACTTGTTTGTACCTGGGGGACCGCACAGCTTGCGCCCACCCGGACGCAGGTAACAAACAGGTAATGAATCTATCGTCAGTTTAGCGTTAACCCATTTAACCCTGAGACCTCATTTCCCAGACTGAGAGGTGTCGCCCAACAACTATGCACCGGTTGCAGGAGACGGGTCGACCATCATAATTCAAGGGTAGTGCCAGATTAGGAAGATTACAAAGTAAAGTAGGTAAAAGCACTGTCAGGGGAGAGAAGTGTGCATGATCAACCAGTAATCATAGATCTACTGTGGTCAAAGCACAAAAAAACCCAAAACAGCACACAAAGAAACCAAAAAACAACACACAAAGAAACCCAAAAAACAACACAAAAAAACCCCAAAAAAAACAACACACGATGAAACCCAAAAAACAACACAAAAAAAACAACAACAAAAAAGATAGGAAAGAGCGGGTGCGCTAAGCAAAGTGACTGGAAGCAATGCATATGGAAGCCCCCCCCCCCCCCCCCCGAAGGGGGACGTATATCACATATCCCACTGTTCCAGCCACTCGATGCATGGAAATTTAAATCTAAGTCCCCCAATGGGGGAGGGGGGGGGGGACCTCTGGCGACCTCTTCAGCACAGCTGTCCACACCGCCTAAATATCTGGACCCCCCCTTGGGGGACCAAGATTTAAATTTCCATGCATCGAGTGGCTGGAACAGTGGGATATGTGATACGCCCCCCTTCGGGGGGAGGGGGGGGGGGTGGCTTCCATATGCTTTGCTTCCAGTCACTTACTTAGCGCACCCCCTCTTTCCTATCTTTTTTTGTTGTTGTTGTGCTTTGACCACAGTAGATCTATGATCACTGGTCGATCATGCACAATTCTCTCCCCTGACAGTGCTTTTACCTACTTTACTTTGTAATCTTCCTAAAATATTAGCACTGGCAGTCTCCCCTTTTCTTTTCATTTAGTGCCAGATTGGCTTGGCGCCATTAGGCGCCAAGCGAATCTGGCACTACCCTTGAATTATCATGGTCGATCCATTTCATGCTGTAGTTAGTGCGTCGGGGTTACTGGGTTACTTATAGAGCGTGGTACGAACTCACCGAGAAAGAGATGCGGAAAGACTAGCGGCATGACAATGGCCTCCTGTAGTGCCTGCTTAGCGTCCTGAAGCCCTACCACGTCCTGAAACCCCACCTTGCCGGCCGTCATGATGGTCTCCTCTATACTCAGCTCTCTCAGCCGCTTTTCTTTCTGCTTGTCGTCGTCTGCTCACGCACAGAAACAACAACACACACACCGGCGCACGCACGCACGCACGCACGCACGCACGCACGCACACACACACACACACACACACACACACACGCACACACAGATGAGAGGGAGAGAGTTATACTCGTAACCACAGAGAGAGAGAGAGAGAGAGAGAGAGAGAGAGAGAGAGAGAGAGAGAGAGAGAGAGAGAGAGAGAGAGAGAGAGAGATGGTTGGTTGTACATTGCTTAACGTCCCGACAGCAACAAGATTTTCTCAGGACGTGCCTGCACTGCTTGTGAAAAAAAAAACTAAACAGCACATTGAATGTATGTCGCCAGCCGGTCCAATACGTTAAATAAACCTAAGACATGGGGCCTAAATAAAGCTAAGACCATTTAGCAACACACATCCAATATCAAGAGCTACACTGAGACAGCGCAGACAGTAGGGAAAGTTTGAAAAGGAAAATACAGGTGAATGGACCAAGTGTAGTCAAAAACACATGCCCCAGAATAGAGGGGGGAAAAAAACCACCCTGTGGGGCTGACCAGGGTGACCCTGGGAACTAAAAAGTAGTTAACCCCACCCAAATCCCCCAGGGCAGACCCGGGTGGGGACAGAGAGAGAGAGAGAGAGAGAGAGAGAGAGAGAGAGAGAGAGAGAGAGAGAGAGAGAGAGAGAGAGAGAGAGAGAGAGAGAGAGAGAGACCCATAACCATACAGAGAGAGAGAGAGAGAGAGAGACAGAGAGAGACCTGTAACCACACACACCCGCCTCTCGACCCCCCCCCCCCCCCCTTCCACACACACACACACATTCACACACAGAGAGTTATACCCTTACCGTTTGCGGGAGTACCCCAAACAGACCCACTCAGAATAGAGGGGAAAAAAACCCACCCTGTGGGGCTGACCAGGGTGACCCTGGGAACTAAAAAGTAGTTAACCCCACCCAAATCCCCCAGGGCAGACCCGGGTGGGGGGAGAGAGAGAGAGAGAGAGAGAGAGAGAGAGAGAGAGAGAGAGAGAGAGAGAGAGCTGTAACCACACACACCCGCCTCTCGACCCCCCCCCCCCTTTCCACACACACACACACACACACACACACACACACACACACACACACACACACACACACACACACACACATTCACACACAGAGAGTTATACCCTTACCGTTTGCGGGAGTACCCCAAACAGACCCACTCGGGGAGTACGCCACAAGTACACTTCTATTGAAAAGTGATGATGGCGAAACACAGATTGCTGCTCAATCCAGACAAGCTAATGTGGCACTACCCTTGAAATATCACAGTCGACCCATCTTCTACAACTGGTCCATAGTCGTTAAGCGACACCACCACGTGATTTGATTGTTACTAACTCTTAAACTCCCAGAACTAAATGACTTCCATTCGATAGAATGATTCGATAGAATGCAAGTCATTTAGTTCTGGGAGTTTAAGAATAAAAACACTTGGCGCCAAAGGTTATTTCGAAAAATGAAATATATATATATCTATAATACATACAATGGTACATACAATGGAACATACAACGGTACATACCATGGTATTGGTACATACAATGGTACATACACTGGTATTGGTACATACAATGGTACATACCATGATACATACAATGATACATGTTGTATACAATGGTACATACAATGGTATTGGTACATACAATGGTACATACACTGGTATTGGTATATACAATGGTACATACAATGATACATACAATGATACATGTTGTATATAATGGTACATACAATGGTACATACAATGGAGTGTACACTCTGGTCAGATAGAGCCGCATGCTCAGAACAGATAAACGCGGGCACAAGTGTTACGAGATTCACGGAGCCTGTCCAGGCGGACTAACTGCCAAACGTTGTGGGAATACTCCCTAGAGTGATCCACTCGGATATGCTTAGCATCTCATTTAACTCATTTAGCCCGGCGCACGTATTTCCCAAATTTTGGAGGCGTCATCTAACGACTATGCACCTGTTGAAGGCGATGGATCGACCATGATAATTCAAGGGTAGTGCCAGATTAGCTTGGCGCCGACAGGCGCCAAGCTAATCTGGCACTACCCTTGAATTATCATGGTCGACCCATCTCCTGCTGTAGGGTGTCAGGGCTGAATGGGTCAATGGAAGGGTTCTTGTGGCGTACTCCCCCCCCCCCCTTTATGGGTCTGTCTGGGGAGTACTCCCGCGTACTATATAGGCATACCTGCACCCAGTTTAGAGACATCGGTATCAGCGCTGGGGGTGTCGTCGTGGTGAACATCAATCTGGCGAGAGCTCAGCTGCTGGATCTTCGTGGTCAGCACTTTGTGGCTGGCAGACAGATTGACCGCCAGGCTGTCCAGTGCCCTCTACGAAATCAAATGGACCTGTGCGCGTCAACCGTCATTTTGGACCAGTGCGGAATTATACAGGCCAATACACACATTTGAATTAAAAGAGAAGAGAAATAACTTAACTTTAAGATGCTTATTGCACAGGCCTTTGGCCCTTTGCAAAAAGGGCCAAGGGATGGGGAGAAATATGTACACAGTATCACACACATGTGAAGTCAGACTATGACGAAATCATGACAATGTACTCACAAAACACCTACATACATCTTATAGTGTAAGCAATAAGTTCAAGAAAAATAAAAAGTGTTTTTGCTTTTTCTGAACGAATTTGCACTGATCTCCAAAATAACCCAAAAAAATGCATGGGAAAAAAAAAATCGGATTTCCGAAATAATTCGGAAAAGTCCCATGTCTGGTACTGGGTCCTCTTCCCCGACCCACCACTAGCAGTTTACTGGTGTTCTTCTTCTTATCTGCCATTTACGTGAGGGACAGATGGTCATGATAATGTAAATAAAAAGATAAACACATTATTTTAACAACATAAGGGGTGGCTGAGCAGCAGCGGGTTGGCCTTGGGATGGTCTCGGGGAACGAAGTTGGAACTGAAAAAAAATGTGTAGGTGATTGTGAATGGCGACGTAAGGGCTCACTGTGCTTAACCCTTTTCATCCTGATACGCTATTGCTTGAAGTTCAAAGGTGGTGCCAGAATAGCTTGGCGCCTCAGGCGCCAAGCTATTCCGGCACCTCCCTTGAACTAAAATGGTTTATCTGTCTCCCAATCTGTAATGTAGCCTTTATAGGACAATTTACAATTTTTTTAATCAGCCTCAGGATGTAATGGGTTAACAGACAGTGGGTTCAGTCACTGACCGCGTGCGGCGGGTGGAGCTCAGATTGTTGCAGCTGCTGTACGATGTTCTCACAGCGCGCTATGTTGGCAAGCATCAGTTCTATGTCTACACCGCTCTCCTTACGACCCTCTTGTACCGTCTGTCTCAGGCTGTAAACATCATCATCAAAATCATCATCAATACTGCCGCTGCTCTCCTGCTCATACCAGCTGTTCAGTCAAAGTTTGCACACTCTGTAGTAGGCACCCTCGCGTACACTACGCAAACACACGTCTCCATACCTACGTCTACATTACACACGCGTCTACACACACAAACACATACGTGTTAACTTGACAGCTAATCCGTGTAGTTTTGATCACAGCAGAGTAGGTGAACACTGAACATAGTGTGTTCCAACCGCAACGCCCGGGTAAGCAACGCAGTTTATGATACGGCAAACAAAAACGCGATAAACAAAATTCGCTGAACAAAAACATATAGGGAAAACCATTAAAAAAAAAAAAAAGAAAAAGAAAAAGGAGAAGAACTGAAATGAACTTGAAAACGGAGAACATCATGCTAGAATGGCCTTACTGAAAGATCTCCCAGCAAAAAGACCCTTACCACGCAATCGCATCTGAAACACGTGAGGAAGATACACCTTAAATCAGCTTCGGAAGCATGGCTCTCCGATTCGTAGCAACATACAAACTATGCTGGCTTGTACGCAGGTAAACAGAAACATTGCTCTGCGTTTGGATACATGAACAATAAAATATATGTGAAAAATACGAACCCGAAAATCGTTCAACATCGCCGATGTCCATTTTGCGCGCAATGGCGGAAGTCAACAAATGAAGACAACTCCAAGAGCAGACGTCAATTTCTTTCGCGCGGTTTCTTGAATCATAGACTGTGCACACACAGTTAAGTTTGCTTGAACGGAAGTTTGTTTGTTGTTGTTTTTTTTGTGTGTGGTTGGTTTTTTTCGTTATTCACAATATTTTCGTTATGCCACCAATGTCGGCTGATGTGCTCAAATACTAATTTTTCTCCGCTGAAAAATTTCAATAGGCATTTCCATTTCCAGCGTATTAGTCAGCCATATGTATGACGAAAGCAAGTGAAAAATAGACAAGCAAATTTGAGGACAGAGTAACCTTTTTTTGTTTTGCAACGAATATAGAGTGCTCCTTCTGACCTCAAGGAACTTTCTGTCCCTTTGATTTACGGTGTGGGTCATTAATCTCTCACTCCTCCCAGCTACCCGGGGTAGGCGCGTGTCGGGTGGATGTTATCATCAATGGGCTGTCTGTCGTCGCGGCGTCGGCCCTCATTTTTCATCCCCGAACCTAGGGTCCCAGTAAGCGAAGATATTCGGGATGATTTCCGGCAGCAGTAGGCCCGCGCACGACTGTGCGCGGGCCCACTGCCGCCGAAGTCAGCCCAGTGTCGCTTTGCGTCCTGGGTTATAGTGTTGGCAGGAACCGGGGCGGATTTGGCACCGGGATTATTTAGGAGTTGATACGACTTGTCCAGACCGCCAATGGCAGATTACAGCAGTCCCGGGTGGTTCCATTTAAAACTTCATTGCTTGTCAGGATGTCTTTGTGTGCTTGTCCAAGCTGACTGGTCGCTACACCGCGGGCATGATTAGGGACTTCACGAGATGAAAAGGAAAAAAACCGGTGTATTTGTGTGTTTATTAATAACCTCTATAAATAGGTCTGGTCTCTGTGTCTTACATCGTGTGTGTGTGTGTGTGTGTGTGTCTGTATGTGTGTGTGTGTGTGTGTGTGTGTGTGTGTGTGTGTGTGTGTGTGTGTGTGTGTGCTGCGTGCGCACAGCGCCGGATCAATCAGTTTTCAAGGGGGGGGGGGGTGCTCAACTTTTATTTTTTCTGTTGCCAGGGTCTAGTATATATCAAAACACCACAACCGAAACTGTTCTTCTGACGTTTTTGAAAGCTTCCAACTGGTGTTACGTACGGCACTGAAACACAAGCGTTACAACTCAACTTTAAACACACTTATTTATAGTCATTGATGCCAGCCGAGGAAGGGAGTAGGGGGGGTGCTGTAGTACCGAAGCACCCCCGCTGGATCAGGCCGTGGTGCCGCATATTATAATTATGGCTGCTCGAGCACACACGTCGGTGTCGTAATGTTGTTGGTTTTTTTTGGTTTTTTTTAAACCCGTCTTTGCATGTCGGTAGCGGTTTTTGTCGCGATGATTCCTACAGGAATAGCAGGCTGACATCCTACAGGAATAGCAGGCTGACATCCTACAGGAATAGCACGCTGACATCCTACAGGAATAGCAGGCTGACATCCTACAAAAATAGCACGCTGACATCCTACAGGAATAGCACGCTGACATCCTACAGGAATAGCACGCTGACATCCTACAGGAATAGCACGCTGACATCCTACAGGAATAGCACGCTGACATCCTACAGGAATAGCACGCTGATATCCTACCGGAATAGCACGATGACATCCTACAGGAATAGCACGCTGACATCCTACAGGAATAGCACGCTGACATCATACAGGAATAGCAGGCTGACATCCTACAGGAATAGCAGGCTGACATCCTACAGGAATAGCACGCTGACATCCTACAGGAATAGCACGCTGACATCCTACAGGAATAGCACGCTGACATCCTACAGGAATAGCACGCTGATATGCTACAGGAATAGCACGCTGACATCCTACAGGAATAGCACGCTGACATCCTACAGGAATAGCAGGCTGACATCCTACAGGAATAGCACGCTGACATCCTACAGGAATAGCAGGCTGATATCCTACAGGAATAGCACGCTGACATCCTACAGGAATAGCACGCTGATATGCTACAGGAATAGCACGCTCGGATATCCTACAGGAATAGCACGCTGACATCCTACAGGAATAGCACGCTGATATGCTACAGGAATAGCACGCTGATATCCTACAGGAATAGCACGCTGATATCCTACAGGAATAGCACGCTGACATCCTACAGGAATAGCACGCTGACATCCTACAGGAATCATCGCGACAAAAAACCGCTACCGAAACGCAAAGGGTTAAGCGATCTGCCACATGTCAGACTTTGATTGGCTAAAATTTGCCGATACAACGGGTTATCAGTGTTGTCTTGCCTCGCCTAAGGCTGAGTTGATATACCTCGCCCTGTACCTAGGTTAAACGCACCATCGGCGCCATTGTTGAGGCGCCGGATTGCATATGGGAAAGGGTTTATTCTTTATTCGTCATCAACATTTTGCAGCAATCAAACGACGTCATGTGATTCTTTCTCCGAGATTGCTCATTACAGGTCGCTGACAAAGCCATCGATCTGGTGCACATCATTGACCGGTCCGAGCGACCGATCTGGGGCGAAAATAGCAACAATGGCGCCGCTGGTGCGTTCAACCTAGGCCAAAGGGCGAGGTATACCAACTCCGCTCTACTAAGACTTTGCCACTCCTGTTCATTCGCAATCCGTGCCCGTAGGCGCACGCACCTAGGGGCTTTCCGCTGTCTTTGAGTGTAACGGGAGGCACTCTCCTGCGTGTACAAAGGAGAGAAGAAAAGCAGACACGTCTTTTACAAAGGAGAGAAGAAAAGCAGACACGTCTTTTAGTTTACCGTATTTGAACTGCGCGATTTATTTTAAACCATTCGGCAGCCCGACGGCCATATTTCCCAAATTTTGGAGGCGTCATCTAACGACTATGCACCAGTTGCAGGAGATGGATCGACCATGATAATTCACGGGCAGTGCCAGATTAGCTTGGCGCCGACAGGCGCCAAAGTCTGGCACTGCCCTTGAATTATCATGGTCGACCCATCTCCTGCTGTAGTGCGTCAGCGCTGAATGGGATAAACCATTTGTTTAGCATCATTGAAAGATCTAGGCTACTAAGAAAATTATGAAGAAAATATTGCGATCGTTAATCCTTTACTGTCTGAAGCAGGTCGCTTCAAAGAAGAAACAATTTAAATTTAAACTCTCTAGCATTTTGACGTGCAATCTAACTCGGTGCTTTTGAATCCTGCTCCCAAAGAAATTTCAATAAATGAGTCATTCTGGGTGGTCGTTTATTACTTCTCTGGTTGACGGAGGACGGTATTTATTTCAATGCATCTGATTCGGACACCTTCAAACTAGACGGGACTGGATGTGTAATCACTTAACACTGATTTCAGTTTTTATCTTGTTTCTCATTTCGTCGTGTTTCCGGCTTCAGGGTGCAACAGCCTGTTCCAACATTCATAAACGATGGGTTCACCAATTTAGGCCCGAGTCCATACAGCAGGAGACTGATTGACCATGATAATTCAAGGGTAGTGCCAGATTAGCTTGGCGCCTAAAGGCGCCAAGCTAATCTGACACCACCCTTAAATTATCATGGTCAATCCATCTCCTGCAACTGGTACATAAAATTTAGGCAACACCTCCAAAATCTGAGAAATAAGACCTTGGGGCTTAAAGGCGTTGACTGCTAAACTTCGCCGAAGCAACGGTTTATCAATGTAGTCCTGCTTGAACTAAACCTTTTCTCCCCCTGTTTTGACAACCCAAGTGAGCAGGCGCACTTACCAGAAGTTTCCCGCAGCCTATTGAGCGTAACCGCGCAGGCACTCTCCTGCGTACAGAGGAGAAGAAGAGCAGAAAGGTCTTTCATTTTACCACATTTCAACTTTGTAATTCAAGATGGCCTTATTGTAATTTATAGAAAGAACATTTAGACAGGAGATATTGAATAACCCTTAGATGAAAGTACCATAGTTAGGTGTACATTTGAAGCGGCGGACACATTTCGGCACCTCCTGTGTCTGTTATGTCTTGTCGACACACATAATGAGCTTTAACAACAGTTGGGACACGCAGCGAAAGCGACACACGCGTAATCGCACTTATTTATTCTGCGCAGCCGTTAGCGTGTCGATCTATTTTTAGCTGTTTCTCGTACTGAGAGTATTGTATTTCTGAAACGGATTGCCGAAGTCATTTTCAGGTTATTTGATATAAAGACGACGTGTGCTGAACTGGATTGTCCTGTGTCTAAACTGAACCATAAATAGACCTGTGTGTTGCGTTTCGTAACCATCTGTTACAGAAGTGTATCTTTGAACAGTTACGGCGGTAGTGGGCCCTTTAACTCTTTACTGTCTGGAGTAGGTAACTTTGAAATATCTAAATCAAGGACCACCCACTCCCACGTTGCCAAGAGCGACGGGTGACGTGGTCCTTGCTGTAAATATGGTTCCTGTGCTTATTGGGTTACGCGTTTTTAAATTTTAATTTACGGCATTGTGTCCCAGGTACGAGATACCCACGTTTTGGAGTTGTTCTCTGAGGACTGCAGTACATTGCAGGAAACAGATCGACCGTGATAGTTCAAGGGTGGTGCCAGAACAGCTTGGCGCCTATAGGCGCCAAGCTGTTCTAGCACCACCCTTGAACTATCATGGTCGATTCATATCTTGCTGGGGTGTGTCGGAAATGAATGAGTTAATTTATTACTTTATTGGCGTTGTATGTATATTTAGTCTGTGATAAGGTGGCGTGCAATTTCTTCCAAGGTATTAATTCAGTCGTATTTTGACCGGACTTCTTGCTGGGCCGATGCAGTCATGTTTCTAGAAACCCGAAGGCAAGCGCAGAGTTCACAACGCACGCATACACAAAATTGATTGGTAATATATATACGGCTTTGTTTAGCACTTTAATTTCAGACATACATTATATTATCTGTTGCCACACAAAGTTGCATACTCTTTCGTTTAAGCAAAATGTCCTCGGGCCGATGTCGGCCGCAGTGGGCCCGCGCACAGACGTCGGCCCGAGGACCTTTTGCGTGCTGAGCCATGCCTCTGCGCGGTACCTCAAACCATCGGACCCCTATGCCTCAAACATGGAGCAGCTACTGTTCTGTCCTGGGGACAGGCGGAAGTGGTCTTCACTCTGAAGTGTCCCAGATGTCGCCAGCAGCCGAGCTGTGCGTAGGTTATTTGCTCCGAAAATGTCGAGGACCTGAGAGAGAACGTCATTTTGATATTACACAATATTGATTTGATTTCGGCCACTGTAATAAAGTGTTGCTTCCCACTTCTTTATTATTATTTTTTTTTTTTTCATCGTTGAAAAAGTCGAGTCAGTAGGCACTCCCGCCCCCAAACACACCTTTCACTTCCCTACCCCCCCCCCCCCTTCTCTCTCTCTCTCTCTCTCTCTCACTCTCTCTCACACACACACACACACACACACACACACACACACACACACACACACACACACACACACACACACACACACACACACACACCACGCACACCTCCCCAAACTCCTCCTCTTCCGTTGTCACCCTGGGTTTATTTAAGCTACCTGTGGTGATTGGCAGACCAAAGAGGCGGCGTGACGTAGCACCGCACCTTGACTAGCGACCCTCGACGTTGGCTGGGTTTCCTCCAGTAACACCAAGTCCGCCGTGCGTCACATCTCGCGTTAGTCAGCGCCAGTGAACAGAGCGTGAGGTCTGTGCCCCGAGACTGTCTTGTGAAGGATTTGCCGGCCATCACACCAAGACCATGAAGACAAGCCTGACTCTCTGTGTCTGCCTGTGTGCCGCGTCTGTGGCACTGACCAGGGCCGCACCGCTCACTCGGGTAAAAGAGATTTCTGTTTTCCCTGCAATCACCTGTATTTATTTATTTATTTATTTATTTATGTATATATGTATGTATGTATGTATGTATTTATTTATGTATTTATGTATTTATGTATTTATTTATTTGTTTATTTATGTATTTTTGTATTTATTTATTTATTTATTTATTTATTATTTATTTTGCACTGAAGTGGATGACCAATCCGTCATGGAAAGGTATTACGTAATAAAACATAATTACAATGCAATTTCATCAGTAAAACAAATGTTAAGACCCATTGAAAAGAATTAAGAGACAATTTAAAAAAATATTATGCCAACACAGATAATAATGAAGATAATTCATAAAGGCACACAGATAAAATAAAGTAAGAAAGAAAGGAAAGAAAGAGGTAAAAAGGGTGAAATAAAATTAAGAGACAGACCAAATGAATACTAACCGTAACTAACTAACTAA
>BTPG01000007.1:34534840-34589840 GCA_036245525.1 Semisulcospira habei | reverse complement strand
TACCCGAAATATTAATAAATTGTGTTGTACCCGTCTTTTATAAGCGTGTTTCTTTCTCCGTTGGGTACTTCTTTGGTTAAAAGTCCGACTTTGACCTCAGCATGGACTGTTTCTGCCGCCTTGACACTGGACAGGGGGAGACATTCCTTGTCAGACTGACACACGACACTGCGGGACAGGCGGAGACATTCCTTGTCAGACACACGACGCTTGTCTGTTAATATGACAAATTTATAAACTGGATCGCTCTGTTAACCCCCTGACTGTTACTGACGATATCTGCGCGTCTTTTCTGACGAACGGTATCGTCAGGAGGTGTCAAGAGGTTAACGATACCATCTTTTAGTCTACTTAACCCTTTGGACGTCGCTAGCTGTTTTTTGTCGCGATGATTCCTGTTGGAATCATCGCGACAAAAACTGCTACCGACACCCAAAAGGTTTAATGTGTAGCAGAGACTGGGCTTCTGTGCTAGTGCTGATACTACTGTAATAACGGGGAAATGTGTAGCAGAGACTGGGCTTCTGTGCTAGTGCTGATACTACTGTAATAACGGGGAAATGTGTAGCAGAGACTGGGCTTCTGTGCTAGTGCTGATACTACTGTAATAACGGGGAAATGTGTAGCAGAGACTGGGCTTCTGTGCTAGTGCTGATACTACTGTAATAACGGGGAAATGTGTAGCAGAGACTGGGCTTCTGTGCTAGTGCTGATACTACTGTAATAACGGGGAAATGTGTAGCAGAGACTGGGCTTCTGTGCTAGTGCTGATACTACTGTAATAACGGGGAAATGTGTAGCAGAGACTGGGCTTCTGTGCTAGTGCTGATACTACTGTAATAACGGGGAAATGTGTAGCAGAGACTGGGCTTCTGTGCTAGTGCTGATACTACTGTAATAACGGGGAAATGTGTAGCAGAGACTGGGCTTCTGTGCTAGTGCTGATACTACTGTAATAACGGGAAAATGTGTAGCAGAGACTGGGCTTCTGTGCTAGTGCTGATACTACTGTAATAACGGGGAAATGTGTAGCAGAGACTGGGCTTCTGTGCTAGTGCTGATACTACTGTAATAACGGGGAAATGTGTAGCAGAGACTGGGCTTCTGTGCTAGTGCTGATACTACTGTAATAACGGGGAAATGTGTAGCAGAGACTGGGCTTCTGTGCTAGTGCTGATACTACTGTAATAACGGGGAAATGTGTAGCAGAGACTGGGCTTCTGTGCTAGTGCTGATACTACTGTAATAACGGGGAAATGTGTAGCAGAGACTGGGCTTCTGTGCTAGTGCTGATACTACTGTAATAACGGGGAAATGTGTAGCAGAGACTGGGCTTCTGTGCTAGTGCTGATACTACTGTAATAACGGGGAAATGTGTAGCAGAGACTGGGCTTCTGTGCTAGTGCTGATACTACTGTAATAACGGGGAAATGTGTAGCAGAGACTGGGCTTCTGTGCTAGTGCTGATACTACTGTAATAACGGGGAAATGTGTAGCAGAGACTGGGCTTCTGTGCTAGTGCTGATACTACTGTAATAACGGGGAAATGTGTAGCAGAGACTGGGCTTCTGTGCTAGTGCTGATACTACTGTAATAACGGGGAAATGTGTAGCAGAGACTGGGCTTCTGTGCTAGTGCTGATACTACTGTAATAACGGGGAAATGTGTAGCAGAGACTGGGCTTCTGTGCTAGTGCTGATACTACTGTAATAACGGGGAAATGTGTAGCAGAGACTGGGCTTCTGTGCTAGTGCTGATACTACTGTAATAACGGGGAAATGTGTAGCAGAGACTGGGCTTCTGTGCTAGTGCTGATACTACTGTAATAACGGGGAAATGTGTAGCAGAGACTGGGCTTCTGTGCTAGTGCTGATACTACTGTAATAACGGGGAAATGTGTAGCAGAGACTGGGCTTCTGTGCTAGTGCTGATACTACTGTAATAACGGGGAAATGTGTAGCAGAGACTGGGCTTCTGTGCTAGTGCTGATACTACTGTAATAACGGGGAAATGTGTAGCAGAGACTGGGCTTCTGTGCTAGTGCTGATACTACTGTAATAACGGGGAAATGTGTAGCAGAGACTGGGCTTCTGTGCTAGTGCTGATACTACTGTAATAACGGGGAAATGTGTAGCAGAGACTGGGCTTCTGTGCTAGTGCTGATACTACTGTAATAACGGGGAAATGTGTAGCAGAGACTGGGCTTCTGTGCTAGTGCTGATACTACTGTAATAACGGGGAAATGTGTAGCAGAGACTGGGCTTCTGTGCTAGTGCTGATACTACTGTAATAACGGGGAAATGTGTAGCAGAGACTGGGCTTCTGTGCTAGTGCTGATACTACTGTAATAACGGGGAAATGTGTAGCAGAGACTGGGCTTCTGTGCTAGTGCTGATACTACTGTAATAACGGGGAAATGTGTAGCAGAGACTGGGCTTCTGTGCTAGTGCTGATACTACTGTAATAACGGGAAAATGTGTAGCAGAGACTGGGCTTCTGTGCTAGTGCTGATACTACTGTAATAACGGGGAAATGTGTAGCAGAGACTGGGCTTCTGTGCTAGTGCTGATACTACTGTAATAACGGGGAAATGTGTAGCAGAGACTGGGCTTCTGTGCTAGTGCTGATACTACTGTAATAACGGGAAAATGTGTAGCAGAGACTGGGCTTCTGTGCTAGTGCTGATACTACTGTAATAACGGGGAAATGTGTAGCAGAGACTGGGCTTCTGTGCTAGTGCTGATACTACTGTAATAACGGGGAAATGTGTAGCAGAGACTGGGCTTCTGTGCTAGTGCTGATACTACTGTAATAACGGGGAAATGTGTAGCAGAGACTGGGCTTCTGTGCTAGTGCTGATACTACTGTAATAACGGGGAAATGTGTAGCAGAGACTGGGCTTCTGTGCTAGTGCTGATACTACTGTAATAACGGGGAAATGTGTAGCAGAGACTGGGCTTCTGTGCTAGTGCTGATACTACTGTAATAACGGGGAAATGTGTAGCAGAGACTGGGCTTCTGTGCTAGTGCTGATACTACTGTAATAATGGTCTACATCGCCGCATTGACATTAATTCACTTCTGTTTAGTCCGCGTGCAAAGGATATCACAGAGTTACCCACCTGTTGGTCGCTTTGTTAGTATCTGCTGACAAAATAGTCATTAGCACAGCTAGTGTCGTATGACAAGTGTTATCTGAAGAAATTTCCAGCGAAGAAAGAGACACGCTTAGAAAAGGACAATTACGAATCAATTTATCAAATTCTCGGCTAAAATTTTCGTATTATCTGGGCCGTATAGTCTGCTGTACCATCACAGATTTTGACAGGGAGACAGACAGATTGACAGAAACAACGAAGTTCGTAGTTTTGACTGATGTGGTCGTCTGGCTGTCTATCGAGTCTTTCTTCCTTTCTGACAAGAACCAGAAGGGTTAGCGGATAAGATGATAAGGCTGTGAAAGTGATAACCCATGCGCACGAAATCATACGGCCGCTGTCAGCCTGACAGTTGTTGCTCAATGGGAAGACTGATGACGACCACCTTACAATACTATACTGACGAGCAAAGGAAATGCGACATTTTGGGAATCATCGGAAACACTAAAGTTCTAAAAATGTCGGATTTCTTTTGCTCGTCATTATTCTGTCTCACACAAAAGGACATAATCAAATAAGAGATAAACTGAGGCGAAACTAATTTTTGTGTGTGACAGTTTTACTGACTCACAATCTGCGTACATTTAGTTGGACATTTCCAACACCCTCGCGCTGTCGAAATTATTCCGACATAAACGTACTGTACTTCGATTCCGGCATATCCGGAACCTGCCAAAAAAAAAAAAAAATGCAACAAAACATAACGCCAACAACCACAAACAAAACAACAGGCTATAACGCCGCCAACAACAAATACTACAACACGATAACAAACACAACGACAACGACAATTCATGATTTCATATTTATTTGCATTTTCAGAAACTAACGGCGTTAAAAAGCAGCAAGTTCAAGGCTTGTTTCATCCGCGACCTTGACCCTGACTTTTGGCCAGTGGAAGCGGAATTACAGAGGGCTACCATGGAGCACGTAAGTCGCTACAAACCCATCTGGCACTACCCTTGAATTATCACTGATGGTCGCTCTATCTCCTGCAGCATGGTCGTTGACCCCTCCAAAATTGTGACAATTCGGACTTGGGGTTAAATGGGTCACGCAAGAGGGTGGTGCCAGGATCGACTGAACGTGACAGCTCAAGAGTGCTGCTGGAAATAATTGGCGCCTGTGTACGCCAAGCTGCCGTTTAGCCGTGCACCCTTGAGCTATCATGGTCGAAATCGCTCCCGTAACTGGTATGTAGTCCTCAGATGTACACGTGTTGGACGAAAATAGAAGATTAACCCCTTCACTGGCGAGAGAAAAAAGTGAACATGATCCAACTGCAAGAGACATAGATCCTCATGAGCCCCCGCGACTGCGGGGGCTCATGAGGATCTATGCCTCTTGCTGAGAACAATTTGCATCCACGTTTCTTGGACGGCGTTGGCATTTGGGTCGCTGAACAAAGCACAGATTTCAGAAACAAACAATGTAGTTAAGTGGAGCTACAGCGTCAAGGAAGGGGTTTAAATGCCCTGACAAACATGTCATGTCTCATGTTCAGTTCGTCCGGGCTTTTAGACCACCGATTGCACCAAGCACGTGCGAAATGTCGACCTATTTCAGACTTAACCCTTTTAGACCCGCATCCCTACAGCAGGAGATGGATTGACCACGATAATTCAAGGGTAGTGCCAGATTAGCTTGGCGCCTTCCGGCGCCAAGTTAATCATGGCACGCCTACCCTTGAATTATCGTGGTCAAGCCGTCTCCTGCAACTGGTACACAGTCGTTAAGCAACACCTGCAAAATTTGAGAAATGGGACCTTGTGGCTAAAATGGTTAAAGAGGTCATCTATTAGCGCACCACTGGCATTGACAAGCATGTTGACGCAACAATCTCGAGAGATCTCGTGTAACCTCATGTTGTCTCATCCTCCGTTCTCGTGATGTCTCATGCAGTCTCGTGTCGTGTCGTCTCGTCTCCCAGGTGCCCGAGGTGCTGCTGTCGCCAAGTGACGAACTGAAGTTCCAGGAGAGAGTCGGCCCTTACATCGGACCCATGTGTAGAGATGAGTTTCACTACTACATGAACAGGCCAGCCCCCGCTCCCCCTTCCGCCCAAGTCGCCCCCGGGGCCCCTCCCTCCCCTGGCCACACCCCTGCTGCCCCGCCCTCCGTCAGCCTTTACCTCGCCTCCGGCAGTGGACAAGCCCCGCCCCCACATAACCCGCAGACCGAGAACCCAACTCCACTCCCGGTCAAAGCAGCCAGCGAGGGCACGCCCCAGAACGAGCCCGCAGCCCCGCCCCCCGTGCACATTTTCCGGGCCCAGCAGGCTGCCGCACCCACCCAGCGCCCGCCCCTCACCCCGCCCCCTCTGTCCCTCTGGCAGTCGCAGTAGGGTCATGAAAACAGCAGCACAATTCAGGACGATCAGGGCATGACTGAAATCTGATCATTTTTTTTTTTTTTTTTTTTTTTTTATCACGATACAGCAAGCCGTTATGGGGCAAAAAGCAGAAGTTCAAGTTTTGAGAAAAGCGAGATTTTCATTGTTTCACAATGAAAGTCTCGCTTTTCTTTTTAAAAAAAAAAAGTGTGTATGCTGGGTTTTCCCAAACAACGCCAGCACTACTCTGCTCGCAGGTGACATCAGGCACACTGACAAGTAAAGCAAGACAGCAAGTCTTTTGGTGTTGTTGTTGTTGTTGTTGTTGTTGTTGAAAAGCGAGATTTTCATCATAACACAATAAAATTTAAAAAATCTCTTTTTTTCTCTCACAAAAATGGACTTGCTGTCGATCGAGGTTTTACTAAATGTAAATACCGCTGCGCCACCGCGTGCGCCGTTTGCGCACGCGGTGGCGCAGCGGTATTTACATTTAGTAAGCCTCCATCGAAAGGCCCCTAGTTAGAAGGCTTTAGTTGCATAGCGAGCTTCAGAACTATCCCGTCTACTATGCAAGGTGCTGCGCTGTAACGCAGCATCCAGCGTAATGGCTAGCGCAGGCTTTCAGTTCACTCATGGAACTGAGCCTACGTTTGTTTTATTAGAGTAGGGTACGCCATAAAGTTATCTGTATCAAACACCAGTGTAGTACATGTCTCCAACTTTAAAAAAAAAAATTAAAAAAAAACTCCCACAAAATACGTCATTTCCCAGGCTGCTAACCAAAGAGAAAAGATGACATCAACGATTAAATCGTGGCTAAAATCAAAGATGATGAGTGCTGGTACATACTGTTGTACACTCCGCGATGGACATACAAACAATTAGATCCCCTGCTACGCTAGGCTATCTAACTGTTGGTTTGTCAAGCGCAGAGTCATGATATACCATTTTATGTTAATTCGACATATATTTAACGCGATGGACACACCAACAATTAGATCCCCTGCTAGGCTATCTAACTGTTGGTTTGTCCAGCGCAGAGTGATATACCATTTTATGTTTAATTCGACATATATTGAAACTCTGACACTGTTGAATGATACTATTCAAATGATGAAAATCTGTAATCAGTACTAGTTGTATAATTGTTATTTGTTTCGAAATTACTCATCGCTTGGCAAACAAACAGATCCCCTAGGGATCTGTTTGTTCGTCCGGCGCTGAGTGACGTCCCTTGGTATGTTCAATTCATTTAGCTCAAACCGCGTTGACACTGGTCACATGATGAAAATCTTGAATGTCCAGTCACTGCTGGTTGTATACTTATGAATTATTGAATGTAATCGGAATTGTACAGCAGGCCTGAGGGCTCCACTGCTGTCAGCATTACATGGACAACTTGAATGCGCAACTTTGTCATCATTTCACTTCGGCGTTTTTGTTTTGTCGTTTTATTGTGTGTGTGTGTGTGTGTGTGTGTGTGTGTGTGTGTGTGTGTGGTAGGAGAAGGGGACTAGATCAAGTTGTTTAGCTGCATGAGGGTAGGAAAAGATTAACAGGTCTCTCGTGTGTGTGTGCGCGTGTGTATGTGAATGTACTGGATGTATGGTAGGGAAAGGAGACTAGTAACAGGCCACTTGACAGTAGGATAAGATTGATGGGTCCCTTTTTTCTCTCTGTGTGTGTGTGTGTGTGTGTGTGTGTGTGTGTGTGTGTGTGTGTGTGTGTGTGTGTGAGAGAGAGAGATTGATTGTACATTGCTTAACGTCCCGACAGCAACAAGGCTTTCTCAGGACGTGCCTGCACTGCTTGTGAAAAAAAAAATAAACAGAACATTGAATGTATGTCGCCAGCCGGTCAAATACATTAAATAAACCTAACACATGGGGCCTAAATAAAGCTAAGACCATTTAGCAACACACATCCAATATCAAGAGCTACAGGCAGTGCAGACAGTAGGGAGAGTTTTAAAAAGGCAAATACAGGTGAATGGACCAAGGGTAGACAGAAACACATGCCCCAGAATAGAGAGAAAAACTCACCCTGTGGGGCTGACCAGGGTGACCCTGGGAACTAAAAAGTACCTAACCCCACCCAAGTCCCCCAGGGCAGACCCGGGTGGGATGTGAGAGAGAGAGAGAGAGAGAGAGAGAGAGAGAGAGAGAGAGAGAGAGAGAGAGAGAGAGAGAGAGAGAGAGAGAGAGAGAGAGAGAGAGATGTAGGTCAAATATTAGCTGATTATATACTGTTAACTCATTGGCGGCCAGCGAAGGAGTTAACTGAGCTATGATGCAATCAGTGTATATATAGTTATCATTGGCAGTGTATGCACTGTAGCAAGACTCACGCAAATACACACGCACAGCACCCTGCCCCCCCCCCAATCCCCCCTGCCCCCCAGCCAACCACCCAAACACACTCACACGCACGCACACACACACGTTTTCATAAAAAGCTCCTTTAATCATGTGATTGTAATCATACTTGTCGTCATAGTAATGCTCATCACGTGACTTCAATACACATGATATTAATGCTAATCACGCGATTTAACATACATGTCGTAAGTTTAATACTCATCGCAATATAAAAAAAAAGATTAAAGATTAACCCCTTCTCTGCCAGTCATCAGAAACTACGCCTCCCCATCTATCAATAGCTGGCACAGACAATTAACCCTGTCTGCCCTGAGACGTATGGACACGAATGAAGCCCCGCAGCATCAAGAGGCATAGATCTTCATCAGCCCCCCGCACCTGCGTTGGCTGATGTGGATCTATGCCTTTTGCATTTGGTTGTTGTTGTTGAAAGCTGTCAGTAAAGTGGTCCACTACGCCCTCCTTTCGTGAGCAAGCAATAGGATGTGTACACCCCACTGATTATCTGCAACAAGGAATAGAATGTGAGCAAACAGTCAGTTGAGTTCACCCCACTGCATGCCATCAGCAAATAATAGGACTGATGTGAGCAAGCAATAGGCTGTACTGACTCCACTGATTGCCAACATGTTGCACGCTTTGTATTGGTGTTGATTTTGGCCCGATATTCTTCTTCTCAATCAAATCCTCCATCACAACAGTGCCATCAAAATGCCATCAGAATCAGTAAGTAATGATTCTTTTTTTTTTTTAAAGTCTTGCATTCTTGTGTATGCATCACATGCTTCTGTATTCCACAAATTGGTCAATTAACAGTAAGGCAGAGCAGAACATGGGGGAAATTCAACAACAACAAAATAATACAACATGGACGTTATACAAACACTGACAAGGAAAACAATCTGAGGCAAACACGTGGAGGTCTTGACAAATGCCAACAGAGAAGTTTCAGCCATTGTAATGACATCAGGAATTGTACAAAAACACATAGAATAGATGTAGAAGTATAAAACAGTGACAATTTAGCATCTACATCTAGAACAGCTGTATTCGCCCCATTCAGCCTACTCAAACTACAACAAATATATCACCCATGATAGTTCGAAGCACCAAGCTGTTCTTTGAACTCTGACGTGAGATGGCCTGAGTCGTCTGCTCGGTGTTAAACCCCAATAACTAATTAACTAGCTATTCTTTGAACTATCATGGTAGATCTGTGTCCTTGAATTGTAATGCAGATTTGGAGCTCAATTTGCAATTTGTGAAAAGGAAAAAACTAAGAAAAAAAAAGCAACGTTTAAAAAACAAGCAACATTTACTCACAAACAAAGATAATTAACCCTTTGGCTGTCGGTAGCGATTTTTGTCATGATGATTCCTGCAGGAATCATCATGACAAAAACCATTACCAACAGCCACATGGTAAAAAAACAAAACAAAAACAAACATTGTGAGAAGCATTCTGCATCTCCCTGTGCAGGTGCATAAACTATTTTGAAATAGGCTTCTCAGTGTGGGATGAAAATAAACACTAACAAGATCAACATCAACAATAGTAACATGCCTGTGCTAACAACAAAAACATGAAAGGTTTAATCACACACTACAGGCTTATACTTCAATTCATGATTACGCTGCAAGATTGAAGGCAAATTACGAGATTCCGAGTACAACAGCGTATGTGGTCTTCACTTTTAGTGTTTAACATTTTTGCTCTGGCGCAGATATTTGTTTTGATCATGAAAGCCCAAGGGTGGTGCCATAATAGCATATTGGGTTTAGGCATCAGCTTTGAACCAGCACAGTGCATAGATTTGTCACCTGAAATGTTATGCATTTTCACAAGACAATTGCTGACTTGGTCACGGTTAATTTCGGTCTTATGGCTGGTTGCGTTTCGACCATGACTGACAATACCGTTCAGCGGAAATGACGCAAAAATTACTCGTCATTTCCGCTGAGTGGTATCGTCAGAAGCAGCCTTTTAATCAAAGTCAATGAAAACTAATTTTTCTCTCTGTGTACAGTTAACAGTAACAAAAAGTATGAACAACAAATAGGCACATCGTATTGCATTCTAGAATAAAAGAAAGGTTCGCTACAGTCAAACAAAATTAACCCATTTAGTCCAGCAGTTGCAGGAGGTGGAGTGACCATAGCAGTTGCAGGAGGTGGAGTGACCATGATAATTCAAGGGTAATGCCAGATTAGCTTGGCGCCTAAAGGCGCCAAGCTAATCTGGCACTACCCTTGAATTATCATGATCAATCAATCTCATGCTGTAGGGCTTTGGGGCTAAAAGGGTTAACGAGTTAAAACTCATTGCAATTCTTAGTTATACGTGGGTACATTTATAAAATTGGAAAAAAATGATATGTGACGACTTTGCGACGTGCATTCCTCGGCTAATGGCACTTGTAGAACACACGATGAAACAATGTCAACAGCAGTTGCACCATTTTACAGTCACGTGAATCACACACAATGCTACTTGACAGATGCACCCTTTCTATCAGACAATACTCCACTCACAATGGCACTCATTTCTCAGACAAACCGCTCCAGTTGCTCAGCTGAGAAAATACCACGAAAACAAAGGAACCAAGAGGCAAAAATCCAGACGAGTCCTTTGCATGTGTGGGCTCAAGAGGATCTATTACGTTGCTTCTTGCAAATGACTGCAGTTTCTTAGCGCCAGTGTACTGCACGCCGACTAAACCGTACAGTGTACCTCCTCAGCCGTACAGTGTACTGTCTCAGCCGTGCAGTGTACCGCCTCAACCGTACAGCGTACCATCTCAGCGTAACCGTTCAACCGTGGTTTGTTGTTGTTTTTTTTTTTTTTTTTTTAATTTTTCAAAATCCAGCGCGTCCTTTTTTAATTAAAAAAAACCTAGACACTCGAGAATGTCAGTGTTACACAATAAAAATCGCGTTTTTCTAAAAGAAAATGGATACTACTAATACCGCCTCATCCAAGCCGTGTTGGCGTCAACCCAAGGTACCCCTCCGAATGACACAACTACAAAGTAAGCTTTTACCATTTAGGTCCTGACACACTGCAACAAGAAATGGACCAAACGTGATAGTTCAAGTGTGGTGCCAGAATAGCTTGAACTATCATCGTGGAGGCGACCATGACCTATGACGGCTGGTCTTTTTATTGACCTGATATCAGTGTAGCCTTCTGACCACAGCTCCCAAAACACATAGGGAACTACGACAATTGCGTTAAGTCTCACTGCTCCAGGGCAGGGTTTGAATGCTAAAATTCACCGATACAACGGGCTTTCAATGTTGTCTTGTCTTAGCTAAGACTTCTCAACCCTTCTTCTCACAATTCACGTGAGTAGATAGTCACACATAAGAAAGTTTTTGGGGAGCATAAAGAAGGAACTCTTCTGAGAAGGACAAGAAGAGCAGAAAAGTCCTTCATTTCTCGACACTCAGACTGCATAATTTAAGTTTTGTTCATTTTGTCCAGTGCTATTGTGAGACATATGAATAACATTTATAAAGCAGATTTTGCGAACTATTAACCCCATACTGCCTGAGGTTGGTAGCGTTCATTATATTTAGTATTATCTTAGTTTAACCCATATCATACTGAGGCTAAAAGATTCAAATTTGTACATTGCCATATGCAAGCTACATTATAGTACTTACAGATAAGGACATAGACCAATGGCTTTAGTTCAAGGGTGGTGCCAAAATAGCTTGGCGCCTAGGGTGCGCCAAGCTATTCTGGCACTACCCTTGAACTATTTTAGTCAAACGTATTTCACACACTGGTGTATTCCGAATGATAAGGGTTAACTCATGATGTCTTACTTGTGTGTTAAGTTATGCATCTGTCAGCCAAATAAAAATTTTCATTTTAGGCTTGTCCTTTTATGGACAATAAAGTTCATTCAATTCAATTCAAGTTGGTGACGGTAGAGACACTGTGTATCGCTACAAGACTGACGATTACTAAATTACAAGCACTAAAAAGCTAAATATATACGAGTATTGTGGTGATTAAAACAGTGTGTGTAAGTAAAGATACTCAATAGGGAGAGAAAAAAGTAAAAAAAAAAAAGAAGCTCAAGCTAACTGTACTGTAGTGACAGTGGAGAAGTAGCTCAAGCTAACTGTACTGTAGTGACAGTGGGGAAGTAAAAACCACTTGGAATATCATGTTCACCGGAAAGATGATATATGACTTTCGCTAAAACCTGAGTTAGAGCCCGAATGGGTTTTCACTGTGACTAGAGCTTCCAGCCACCCTAGCGAAAGGGTCTTTCTCCGGGTACTCCGGTTCTTCCACCCCCACCCATCACCCCCCCCCCCCCCACACACACACACACACACACACACACTTTGGTACCGGTTTCAGGCCACTTTACAATTTTCAAATACAAGCGATCAAAATCTCTGTAACTTCAGTAGCGGCTGGCCCTTCGTCTGTCTTGTACTGTGTTTGTCTTAAATGGCGTAAATCCGTGTCTTTTACGTGAGTGTGCGTGTTGGGTTTCAGTTCGCGGCGCTTTGAGTCGATTTGCCCCAAAATTGAGAAAAAGCGCCTATATAATAACGGTATTATTATTATTATTATTACAACGATAAGCGCTAAAAATTACATGTATGAAAAAATGTACTTGCGGTCTGAAATTGTATTGATAAATTCCTACCAATGTGAATTTAACCAATTCAGCCCCGTCACACTGCAAGAAGATGTGTATCAACCACGATAGTTCAAGGGTGGTGCCAGAATAGCTTGGCGCCTACAGGCGCCAAGCTATTCCGGCACCACCCTTGAACTGCCAAGGTCGAACATTTTCCTGAAACGCAAAGTAGTCCTCCAGTGACATCTTCCGATTTTGAAAATTGCAATCCTATTGCTCAACGTAAAACGTGCAATGCACATTAGGGGACGGTTTGTAGAGTGTGAACTCGAAGGTTGCTGGCTGTTGCCCTAAAAATAATGAAACTCGATTGTAATAACTCGATTGAACATCTGCATCGCGTTCCGGACCATTGGGGTGGGGGGGGGGGGGAGGGGAAAGAAGAAGGGCGATGGAGTTAAACATAAAATACAAAATACTTGAGGCAAAAAATTATGGCGGATAGGTCCAGATCGGCAGTGGCCATCTGCGTGTTAAACCTGTGGCTGACGGTCGCGCTTTTCTCTCGAGGTGATTCCCTGTCGGATGTTGTCGTTCCTGTCGGTATCACCTCGACAAAAGCGCTGCCGACAGCCGCAGAATTAATTCTGTGGACGGCTCGACGTCGGTCTTGTTGCGTGGCATAGCTCAGTGGCTGGCTGCTGGTGGGCTGGCTGTTTTATGCATCCTCATCCCTGTACTCGTTTTGGTCGATCCTGACCCTGTCATCAGCCGCAATGTTGGGCATGCGCTGTGGGACCTGTTCAACACACATCGCACAATGCAGCACGTCATAGTTGCAGTACACATTCAGTGGAATTCAACAATTGTTACTGATACACAGTCACCTTTTTGGTCAGAAGTTAGCTGTACATGCACGGGAAATATGTAGTATTGTTTTCCTCCCTACGTCACACGACCAGTCACTTTAGCGCAAACCGTACCATGTAACCGTGATATAAAAAACCCTGTAGCGAAAAATGGCGGACGTTTTGTAGCCCTCTCGATGACGCATCTTGGATGCCAGTTTTGTTCGATAAAAGATCGCCAAACGTTCTAAAGTACAAAGTTACTTAGTGTTTTTCGAAACAACAAGCACACTCAGTACTGGAGACGGCAACGTCATGACATATTTTAAATTAGGTCATAAGTCTGTTATGTATAAATGTATATTCCTTTCACCTCAGTCATGTCTGGCGTGATCCAGGTCGCAAGTTGTCCTCTTGATTTCTTTCACGAAAATAGTGGAGGAATGAAAACAAATACGTTGTTGGTCGGGAGGTCAAAGGAATCATTGTACCCCTCAGGTCTTCGGCCATCGGGGTACAATGATTCCTTTGACCTCCCTCAGGCCTACAAAGGTCCGTGTAGCGAACCCCTCCGACCAATAACTTATATTAGCCACAGCAAAAAGAGCCAAACAGATGTCAAAAGCAGACCGTACCTGATGGCCAAGTAGGCTCAGAAGGACGTAAAGCGCGAAAGCAGACTACTAATACCCCCCCCCCCCTCCCCCACCCCACCCCCCTGTGGTGCGTGCGTATCGGATCGAAGAAAGGTAACCAGTGTGATCGCAGGGGAGGAAATCGAAGATGTTTATGGCAAAGTTATGTCCCCTGGGTCAATTGGAAATGTCACCTATTACGTTCGTAACACTATGATAAGGGAACAGAACCTGCTTCCGAATCCGAACCCAATAAACAAAACACCTTCGGGCCGACGTCGGCCAAAACATCTTTGCCAACTGGGTACACTAGTGACGGCAAATCACTGTATCTCACCGCTGTTCCCCGTCGTTTGGCGTAGAAGATCTCGCCCACCAGCATGGCTCCACTCAGCACAAAACCCACCACCAGCAGGAGGAAGGCCACGCCAAACCGTCTCAAGGTCACCGTGCGGGTAGCGTAGTACTCGGGCTCGCCGCCAAACGTGTCGAAGAACGGCAGCCCGCGGAAGATGTACTCGCTGGTGTCATCAGAGTTGCAGCCCTTGTTCAGCCATTTCTCCTTCGTTCTGTAAGAAATGGGTCACAGGGGAATACAAACGCTTCAGTTTGTTTTTGCAGCCGAGCAGCAGCAGCAGCAACAACAACAACAATAGCAACAACAACGACGAACGACAACAAGAAGCGGAACAACGACGACAGCCAACAACAGCGGCAAAACATCAGCCAGCAACAACAAGCATTGGAGTCCCACTGAGTAATAGACACATTGCAACAAGTCACTACCATGGACAAGATGCAACCGGAAGTGACATCACCATTGACTTCCGCTGTCTTTGAGGAGCGCCTTGCCTGGTGACTGCCACGAGTTCGCATTTTGCAGTGATCGACGCCACCCGGCAAACTGTCCTTTCAGTCCTGGAGTCAGCTGCATGAGTGGGCCGAGTCTTGCGCCAGGCACTAAGCAAGGTGTTCCGCGACATAGCGCCACGACACTCACCCCGCGATAGCGCCACGACACTCACCCCGCGATAGCGCCACGACACTCGCCCCGCGATAGCGCCACGACACTCACCCCGCGACAGCGCCACGACACTCACCCCGCGATAGCGCCACGACACTCACTCCGCGATAGCTCCACGACACTCACCCCGCCGCGATAGCGCCACGACACTCACCCCGCAATAGCGCCACGACACTCACCCCGCGTAAGCGGAGCACCTTGCTTAGTGGCTGGCGCGGGACTGAGCTCACTCACGCAACTATCCTCTGCTTTTATACAAAGGAGTCGCAACCTTTCCTTGCCATGATTCAGATTTAGGAACAGCTCCTGTTAACATAATTAAACCCCACGGTCGCATTTCCAACTCTTGGAGGTGTTGCCTAACGACTATGTACCACTTGCAGGAGACGGACTCACCATGATAATTCAAGGTTAGTGCCAGATTAGCTTGGCGCCTTCAGCGCCAAGCTAATCTGGCACTACTGAACCTTGAATTATCATGGTCAATAGGGCTCGGGAAGTTCCCCGCGTTGACTGAGCAGCCGTCTGGCGCGTCAGCCGCCATCTTATGAGCGGGATACCATAGTCATGAGAGTAGCGAAATAGTGTTTCAACACGTTTATCTTCATTTTGGAAACAAACAAAAACAGATTCTGGTGAGCGGTTTCCTACAGTGATGGCAAGACTTGCTGTTATTGCTTATAGCACGTCAGGACTTTCCTGACATTACAAAAACAGCGATTTCCCTATGCGCTTCGCCCCGTATCAGTCCTCACAAGATGGCCGCCACGACTGGCGTGATGACGTCAGCTTTCTGAGCCCTATAGATCTCCTGCTGTAGGGCCCTGGGGCTAAACAGGATGACGCCGTCTCATACAACTCATGGCAGGCGAACGGAAGCTGCACCACGGAGGTCACGTGACTTACCGGTAAATGAAGTCCTGCTCTATCAGTTCCAGTATCTTCATGTTCAGCGCGTGGCATAGCGTGGTGCTGTTGCAAGCGAAACCAAACGAGTGCTCGCTCAGAGGCTCCCCCAAGACCATCAGCGAACAGGGAGGCTGGCTAGCGTAGTGCTCGGCCAAGGGACCTGCGTAGAAATAGACGCACTGAATCAATATACTGACGTGCAAAAGAAATGCGACATCGCTGGACTCATCGGAAACACCTAAAATATACACTGACGAGCACAAAAAAATAAGCCTTCACTGAACTGATCGGAAGTGTTTCTGATGAGTTCAATGACGTCGCATTTCCTTCGCTCGTCAGTGTATAATGAATAGGATGAGTGGAATAATTATGTACAGCAATAGGACAAAAGAAACCCCCCAGCGAAGAAAGAAGCACGCTTAGAAAGAACAAGTACAGGACAATTTCTTGAATTTTCAGGTTTGTCCTGTACGAGGTTTTAAGTGTGTTTCTTTCTTTCTTTGGCATTTTCTTTTTATATTGAACACTCTTCAGGCATCTCAGTCACTTCTCATTAATTTCTAATAATCAAATATTTAACCCTTTTAACCCCGGATCCCTACAGCAGGAGATGGATCGACCATGATAATTCAAGGGCAGTGCTAAGCTAAGCTAATCTGGCACTACCCTTAAATTATCATGGTCAAGCCATCTAATAATAATAATAATAATAATTACGGTATTTATAATGCGCTTATCTTATAATAATTATAACTCTAAGCGCGCACTCACAACTCGAGCACGCATGCGCACGCTTTAGACAACGACTCACGTACCACAAAAACATTACGACAGTCAGCTGGGGGTGGGGAGTGTGGTGATGTTATAGTGCTAGAACTGTTGCAACTAATGCATCTGGGCATCTAATGCAACTGGGCAACTGGTACATAGTCGTTAGGCAACACCTCCATAATTTGAGAAATGGGACCTTGGGGCTGAAAAGGGTTAATAATAAATGGTTAGTACCTAATTCTATCCGTTGAATGTGTCTTTTCTGACCTACTTCCAATTACTTCCAGGGGTTCTTCCGCAGGGTACTCCGGTTCTTCCTCCCCCTCCACTTTGGTACCAGTTTCAGCCAACTTAATAAAATTTCAAATACAAACGATTTCCAGAAACAACTTCAGTAGCTCGCTTGAGCTTGCCCTTAACACCACGTGAATGTTCTGTGTTTATGTACAGTGTGTGAGTGAATGCGCCTGATTCACGTGAGCGTGCTTGTGGGGTTCAGTTCGCGGCTACATTCTGTGCATTGTACATTATAAATATGAGAAATGCACCATATAAATACCATGTAATAATAATAATAACAATAATAACAATACATGTAATAATAATAATAACAATAATAATACCAACAACAACAATAATAATAATAACAATAATAATAACAACAATAATAACAATAATAATAACAATAACAATATAATAATAATAATAATAATAATAATAATAATAATAATAATAATAATAATAATAATAATAATAATAATAATAATAATAATAATAATAATAATAATGTGGTTTTTAGGCGAGGGAGGAGTGATAAACATATTTTAAACGGAGGGAAAGAGGACTGAATGCGTGGGTGGAGGGGGGGGGGGCGGTGTCCGGTGGTAGCCGAAGTACTGAGTAGGCGGGGGAATTTTTCGACTGTGGAATGCTATGATGAGAGATGGAGATTGAGAGAGAGATAGAGGGTGAGAAAGTCTGGAGGGAGTGAGTGCGTAGGTGAGGATGAGAGGCGTGATAGTGTGTGGGAGTGGATGCGTGGGCGGTACATGAGTGACTAGGAACCGGTACCGAGGCAGAGTACGCCAGTCAGCAGCGCAGCAGTCAGGCGACAACTCCAGTGGCGCTCGCCACTGGACACCGAGACAGAGGGGCACCAAAGAAGAGATACAAAGACGGTCTCAAGAAGTCACTTAGTGCCTGCCAAATCGACCACCGCCAGTGGTCTTCGCTTGCTGCGGACCGTGACACCTGGCGCTCCACCATTCACAAGGCAGCCGTCTCCTTTGAGGACTCTCGCAGAGCTAACCTTAAGGACAAGCGGCTCAGAAGAAAAAACAGAGCTGTCGTAACTCAGAACCCTGAACAGACCTTCCCCTGCAGCCACTGCGGTCGTACCTGCCTGTCCCGGATTGGCCTCCGCAGCCACGAAAATGCCTGCAGACGACGTGGGCAAGCCCTATAGAATCTTCGTTCGCGAAGTCAAGCCAAGATAAGTCAGGCGACAACTAGAATGTGAAAACCCACCATCCAACCCCAAGCAACCACCTTGGTAATCTGCTGCATATAAAGTGTCCTTAATTCTTTTTCCTTTGTTTTTGATAAGCATGTTCTATGTAGCACATGATATTTCTTTGTTTGTTTTGTTTTATTATGAGATAGTACTATACACGAGCTGAATTGCCTCGGCTCAGTTGTACGCATTTTGTTTTATGGAGGTCCCTTTGTTGTTTTGGTTTTTAGTTTGTGTGTATTGTTGCAGGGAAAGGGGGTGGGGGGGGGGGGGGGGCAGGAAACAACCAGTAAACCTCAACTGGTTGGGTTAGATGTTGTCTTACATGTCTGACAAGTGAGAGTCACGGGAATAAAACGCCTCCGTTATTTTTGCCCAACTGACAGAAAAGTGTGGTTCAGTGTATAAGCGTGAGGAAGTAGTGTGGAGGTGAGCGTGAGACTGAGGTGTGATAGTGAGAGCGTGTGGCCGTGCGCGCTGTTCTGACAAAACCTCGCCCAAGTTCTGGTCCGGAACTCTGGCCAGCCATTAATTGGCCGAGAGGGGCGATGATATCGGAACAGGGGCGCACTGGTGGGAAGGAGAGAGTGAGGTCGGGGAAAGGGGAGGGGGAGGGGGCATGAGAGTGACTGGAGTTTAAAATAATAATAATAATAACAAGGGCTAAAGTTTATTTGCGTACTGACCCTCCATGATGAGGGCAAAGTCTCCATCACTCTTTGAGACCCGCATGATGCCGTCGTTGAGGTTGGCCGCTTTCAGGGTGTCGCCGTGCGCGTTGATGGTGGACCATAGTCGTTTTTGCAGATCTCGCTCCGAGTTCTTCAGGTAATACTCCGTGGATCCGCCTCCCACGATTCCGTACGCCACCTGGCGGGCACGTACACACACTAAGGATAGTCGATTCACTGACAGTGGATGCTGATTGTGTTTTGACAATCAGTATAATCAGCGTCAACGACAGACAGACAAAGAAAACGGACAAACAGCCAGAAGGGGGGAGGGGGGGGGGGGGGAGAGAGAGAGATGATGATGATGATGATGAAACTTTATTTATCAACGGTAAAAAGTTTTGACAGCAACAAATCGTCATTTTACAAACTTGCCGTTGCTAACATCTACAACATAAAATAGGTTAAAGAAAATAATAATAATAATAAAGACATTATATTTACACACATTATTTCAGGCACCAATAATTTTTTTTTTAAAAGAAGAAGAAGAAGAAGAAGAAAAAAAAACCAAAATAATAAAATTTAACAAAAAATTATATACACAGAATAATAATAACACTCAACATTCATTTTATATCACACACACACACACACACACACACACACACACACACACACACACACACACACACACACATACACACACACACACACACACACACACACACACACACACACACACACACACATCATCATCATCATCATCATCATCATCATCATCATCATCATCACAGAGAGAAAGAGAGAGAGAGAGAGAGAGAGAGAGAGAGAGAGAGAGAGAGAGAGAGAGAGAGAGAGAGAGAGAGAGAGAGAGAGAGAGATGCCTAAGCTGTTTGTTTGGTCAGCTGGTTACAAAGGAGTACCCCCCCAGATAAACCCATTCGGATCGTACGCCACAAGCACATTTCTGTTCAAATGCTCAGCATCTCATTTGAATAAAAGTGTACTTGCGGCGTACTCCCCGAGTGAGTCTATCTGAGAAATACTCTCGAAACCCGTACAGGAAGGACTGATAGTGCAGTGTATCCACTGACAACAGATCACAATCATACATGGACAAACAGAATCAATGAATCAATGAATCTTGATTTTACAACGGTGAAGATATTAACACAGTCAGTGACTATGTCATTTTTCGTACCTGCCGTTGCTACAACTACGACTAACTAAGTACAAAATATACATAAAACAGGGACATCAAAGCACAGTGATACAAAATATATAGTCCACTAAACACAAACACACGCATACGCGCACAAACGCACTCACGCGTCCACACACACACACACACACACACACACACACACACACACACACACACAAACACACACACACACACACACACACACACACACACACACACACACACACACACACACACACACACATGATAGTTAGAATATACACGTACATTCGTGTGTCTACGAATAACTAGACAAACGAGACTGACAAACGAGAAGGACAGAAAATCACACAAACACACAGAAAGACATATCGACACTGAAACAGACAAACACAGGACTAATCAACAAAGAAAGAAACACGCTTTGAAAGGCTGCTACGTCTTTCCTAAGCCTTACACTTTTCTTGGGTCATTCTTTGCACTTTACACGCTTGGCAGTCACCTTTACGCTCTGGGATTTAGACAGCCGCTGCGAGATGGCTTTAGATGCCTGCTCAGCGTTGAACCCATAGGGGCCTGACGAGTGGTGCTTTGATTAGATGCAAATCCGCTGCGCCACCGGATGCGCGCCACCGCGTCCTCTAGATCAATTCAAAATGCAAGGGAGGAAACGAAAGGCACGCAAAGCGGCGAAGCACTGTGATTCTAGAGCAGTTTTCAACCCTCAAAGCAACCATCCGCCTAAAACCTTGAACTGAACAAACTCAGTAGATATTTTGCCACAAATCTATACCAACCTCGTCCGCGGATCAAAACTGATAGTTTAGTATCAAGGCCTTGTGCAGTCAAGCATCATTTTAGCAGACGTCCATGTGTTGGGTTTTAGATGTGGCCGAAAATACGCCTCATGCTCATTTTGTATTGGTTTATGTAAATTAGCATATCCATTGAAATTAAAACAAGAGTGCATCTTACCGTCGACATAAACGTGCGCCCAGCAATCGCCGTAGGTACGTATTTCCGACAGCCCGAAAAAGCTCTACTTTAATGGAGTCTGGTTTAAACACTGCTCAGCTGTCAATACCTTATCGAGTAATTCGCTTCGACTTTAGAGTAAACAAGGCAGAAAATAATGGATTCACAGCAGTACAGAGTGGCCTCTTTCACGGCACTCTGCTAAAGGGTTTAACGTTGAACTCTAGATGTTGAGAAAGAGGGCCGGGATACTTCCGGCCCAGAATTTTGCGCGTGCCTTTCGTTTCCTCCCTTGTATTCTGAATTGAGCTAGTGGACGCGGTGGCGCGCACCCGGTGGCGCAGCGGATTGCATTAAGTCAAAGCACCCCTCGTCAGGCCCCTATGATTGAACCCAAATAACTAACTGGATTTAGCCAGGCAAGCAAAGCTGGCGGACTCTACTAGTCGGTGGTGAGTGTGTGACTGACCTGTGTTTGTTGAGACAGCTCGTCGAAGGAGGCAAAAGGCAGCTTGTGGACTGACGGCTTCATGGCCAGGAAGATGGCGGCGAGACTGGCGGTGTAGGACGCGATGACCAGCATGGTGAACATCCACCACACCGCCGCCAACACCCTCCCCGACATGGACCGTGGCGCCGCTGTGTAACCTGCGCCATCATTGCCATTGTTTTAATCCATGGCCAAGGTTGCATGTCTCAAATTTTGGAGGTGTCGCCGCACGATTTTGTATCAGTTGCAGGAGATGGATCGACCATGATAATTCAATGGTAGTGTCAGATTAGCTTGGCGCCTGACGGCGCCAACGTAATCTGGCACTACCCTTGAATTATCATGGTCGATCCATCTCCTGCTGTAGGGCGTTAGGGCTAAATGGATTAACACAATAAAAAATAGTGATTATCATTGTCATCATCGTCATCACCAGACCAGACCTGACAAAACCAGTCCAGACCAAAACACACCAGACCAGACCAGGCTAGGTCAGACCAGACCAGACCACGCCACACCTCCCCAATCCAGTCCAGTCCAGTACCGTCCTGAAAAGACCAGACCAAATAAAACGCTGAAACTATCCATTGTCATTTGTTGGTTTTTCTTCCTTTTTAAGTGCCTTCTATTTATAGAAGAGACTTTTTAGGACGGGTCGCGGTGGGGCGAATTTAATAGCATGTCCATGATGTCAAAGGTTGGCAGGCTAAACCTCTAACAATTGAAGTAAGATAAAAAAAAATACGTCATGACTAGTTACGCTAACCTCGCTGCTGAACGTACATTTGGCGCGAAGCGTGCGCCGTATGTGCGTATGAATGTATGTGCGTATGTATGTGTGTGCGTATGTATGTAAACAAGAGAATCTCCAATATTAATTTCTGTACACACAAGCTTGAAACTTTGCGAAATACTTCTTAAGTGGGTGTCGAAGAGAGCTTCCGAGCATATTGAAATTGATTGTCTCAGTGAAGACATAAACAACCGTTTATAGGAAGTCGGTTGACCCAGATTAGAGTCCGTAAATTTTGTCATATTTACTTGAACTTTTGCATATAGCTAGTTTGGAGAAAGACATTGGATGAGTTCGTTAGCCAGCTTTGTATCTTTTTAACTTCTTTAGTAAAAATTAATTAATTAATCAAAAACAAAATTAATCAAAACACTAATAAAACTTTACTTCTATAGACAGTCAGTAGCGGCAAAGAGGTAACTCCGTCACCACCCAGACACTGACATAATACTCTAAATATGACGTCATTCTCTCTCTCTCTCTCTCTCTCTCTCTCTCTCTCTCTCTCTCTCACACACACACACACACACACACACACACACACACACACACACACACACACAAACATGCGCGCATCTCCAGGAGGAATAGATCCTCATGCGCCCTCCAGGCGCATGAGGTTCTATGCTTCTTGGAGATGTTTGGATCGCGCGTGAACGCACACACTAACACGCACACACACATCGACACGCTTTCAAAAGAACATGCAGGTGACCCGTGTACTTAGTATCAGTATCATGTAGCTAGGTAAAGTCAACCTGCTTTCACACAAATTATAGCAAGACTGAAATTGTACCGTGAAGTTCTAGTTTTGTCACCATTTTCTCAAGCCTATAAAGCGAAAGTGAAACTCATATGACGCAAAATATAAAATTACGTAAAAACTAAAACTTAGGTCATGACAAATGACGTTTGACAAATCAATGACGCGTATGTCCTGCGCCCCTTATAGAACTCACTGATGCATTGGCAGGTCTGAGAGACTTTTTCAATAGGAGATAATTCAACATCAGAATCAGATCAAAGACAAAAGGTAGCGAGGACAGCTCTCATATAGAAGGGACTTTGTGGGTTATGGTTCAGCCCATCTTGTTTCTTTTCTGCTTAGAGTGGGCATACGTGAATGGGTTACCTACCCTGAAAAGTGAGTGAGCTGAAGACATAGAGGGCGCTGTTGATTAGCGTTAACCCCTCATACGTGGCGGCCTTGCCCACAAAGGCGTGGTCCTCGTACGGTGAGAAGCGGCCGATGACATACAGGAGAATGCTGACCGCGACAAACATGAGGGCTATCAGCACCCACAGGCCCGGCGAGAAAGGAGTTATCAGCACAGTGAACGACGGGTCCCCCGCATTCTGGGCGCTCGGCACCTGGAGGGTTAAACAACCCACACACAAAAAAAGAAGAAAAATTGAGAGCGACCAACACCCAAACGCCCGAAGTTGGTTGAACAAAAGACTTCCGAACCAATTATCAGCGACGTAACGTTGACGCCGGCCGCCCCCCCCCCCCCCCCGCCCCCCCCCCCCCCCCCCCCCACAACAACGATCGAGAGCGAAATCGTTTAGGGCTTAACGTCTTTTGTCCACCACGAAGGTGATTTCAAAGACGGGGCATCGAAATAGGGTATGAACAAATTTTGGCCCAAGCTGGATTCGAACCCGGGATCTTTCGGTCGAGAGACCACCACTCTACCACCAAGCCACCAAGCTCCCCGATCGGGGGCGAGGTCACGGCGGACCGGCAACCAGCTGGTACCATCGGCATGGACAACACTCCAACATCTCCAGCGGGCTCATGAGGAGCTCTGCCTTTTGCAGATGTCTGGAGCCTTGTCTGTGCTTTTGGTAGAAGCTGTTTTTTGCGCCGTGATTTCAGTCGCTGTCTTTCGTTGTTGGCAGTCGTTTGTTTCAAACGAAACCAGTCACTGGCTACTATCTGTCAGATATCGCCAGTTCAATTCGAAACCCTTTGGCTGTCGGTAGCGCATTTTGTCGAGGCGATTCCTATAGGAATCACCTCGATAAAAGCGCTACCGACAGCGAAAAGGTCAAAGGAAAGCTGGTTTATGGCTCAATTCGGCCCATGAGGCAAAGTTCGAGTGTTTTATTTTCATTTGAACCCATTTCATCGATGCAGATAAACGCAATTATTTTCCTAACCTAGCGCTCAACTCTCGCGAGATCTTGTCTTTCAGTGGCAAGGGCGGCGGAGAACTGGTCAATATGGGATGGGGAAACATGGGACGGGGACATTTGTGTGTGTTCTAAGTAATGCTTCAGCTTTGTGTCAGCAGCAGTAATGAAGAACGCAATATCTGGAAAATTACATAATTTATTTTGGACTAGACTTGATGACAGATGACAGTAGCGGATCTGGGGGTGGAGGTTCCAGTGGTTCGAGCCCCCCCCCCCCACCTCCCGCCCGCCAGGCCGGAAATACTTTTAAATGGCTATATCAAAGCCCCCTCGTCTCCCCCCCCCTTTCCTGGCACGTGTACACCTGCTGTATACTGGATTAGAAAAGTGAGTGTTAACATATTTTACCCCAGGACCAAAATCCCCCACATTTTCAAGTTGCCCTCTGAAGGACTGTAATACAATTCTAGAGACAGATCGAGCATGACAGTTCAAGGGAGGTGCCAGAATAACTTGGCGCCTGTGGGCGCCAAGCTATTCTGGCACCACCCTTGAACTATCATGGTCGATCCGTGTCTTGCTGTGGTGTGTCGGGGCTGAGTGAGATAACGGGTCACTGACGTATCTCCCCCCCCCCCCCCCAACCCTCTCCCCTCCCGAGCTTTTCGGCGACATGTCGGCTGGTGGTGAGAACGTGTAACAGGACGTCCTCACACTCGCTTGGCGCCCCCCCCCCCCTTCCACCACCTCCCTCCCACGCATCCCCACTCCCACGCCTCCCCCCCCCCCCCCTCTCTCTCTCTCTCCCGCTTTTTGATTTTTCGGCCACTAGAGAAGCCAGGCCCGGCATCTGGGTGCCTGTCGTGTCAGGTTGAAAGTCCCAAAGAAATAATAAGCCCTCTTCCGGGCAGGGAGGTTACTGATACGCCCCTGGGTGGGTGCAAGTGAGTGCTCGTGTACCTTGTAGAGGATCCTCAGTCCGGCACTCATGACGGGGTAGGTGAAGGCCGCCGCCTGGTGACGTTTGGACGAGATGGTTATCGGGGCCACAGCCAGTTGCGCTTCCTGAAACACGGCAGTATACTGCTATACGGTACTGACCATACGACATTTCCAACAAAAACAAAACACGCTTTAAACGGACAAGTCAGGGGCGGATCCAGGGGTGTCTCGACGGGGTGGGGTGGGGGTGGGGGCGACAGCCCTCTCTCCCCTCCCCACTCCCACTCCACTCCACTCCCCCCCCCCCCCACCCCGTTTTCCAAACTGTCATACAAAAGAAATCCAGACCAAAACAGTGACTAATCAGGCCAGGATAAATTCATAACAAAGAAAGAAACGCGCTTTAAAAGAACAATTACAAATAAGTAGTGTTGAAATTATTCTTTCTTGGTGCTTTTCTTTTGGGGATTTTCTTTTAAAATGTACAATAGTGTTGTAACCGTTCTCTCTACGCGTGTTTCTTTCTTCTTTTTTTTTTTTCTTTTTTGTTTTGTTTTGGGGGGTGGGGTGGGTGGGGAGGTGGGGCGTGGGGGGTGGGAGTGGGGGTGGGGTGGGGGTGGGTGGGTGGGTGGGGGTGTGGTTTGAGACACATTTAGAGTTTGCAGAGGTTACCATTTTTATTTGTTAAAACGTTTCTTTTTTCATCTCATGACACAGCGCCGCTTTGGCACTTTTTTAAAAGTTTAAAAGGAAGGGCTGATCATATCTACATGCACTTGACCTCCTCCCCGACTCCACCCCACCTCCCTAACAAAACAAGATTAATCGGGCACTTCTGATTCTTATATGGTGTTAATTTTCTCGTTGAAAAGAATGTTCTACCTGGAGTTTCTGCAGGAGCAATCACCTTGTGTTTGACAACAACACTACACTACTCCGTCTGAGGAACAACACAGCCATTTCTGAAAATTGTGATACTGCGCTATACACCCACAAACCTCCTCCACATGAGGAACTCAGGATCAGATCACAGAAATAGTCATTATCACTCATGTATACCTCTTACATTGACTGACGATTAATTAACTCCTTCTACCCCAAGACCGAAATCCCCAAATTTTGCCGTTGTTCTCTGAGACTGCATTGCAGTGCAGGACACAGATCGACCATGATAGTTCAAGGGTGATGCCAGAATAGCTTGGCGCCCATAGGCGCCAAGCTATTCTGGCACCACCCTTGAACTATCATGGTCGATCCTTATCTTGCTGTGGTGTGTCTGGGGTAGAATGAGTTAAGGGTTAGTTCAAGGTTGATCAAAATCAATACATTTCACACCTCCCCTATGGTGACACGCATGAACGACCACAGTGCTAATCGGCTGATGGACACTTGTGCACGGAAGACAAAGCTATGCAATCTGTTTGAAGCTGGATATCCACTGTGTTCAGTTCAGAGAGTGATGTGNAGTCCGAAATAGCTCAGGCGGTTAAACGTCGGAGCAGGAGAGCGAAGGGAATCGCCGGGTCGTGGGTTCGAATCCCGTCCCGGCCCCGGTAGCTGGACTCACGATCCAGGGGGAAAAAACGGATTTGTTCAATAGCATGTTCGTTGAAAGGTCCTGGTAAATCAAAGTGGCACCCGCCCGTCAGGGCCGTCCATGATCACCTCGGTGCTGTGGACGTTAAACCCGAACTAACCAACCAACCAGAGAGTGATGTGTGACAGGATTAGGGGATTAACAATTTCCTGTGACACCCGGGCCAGTCGGCTGCTCACCCCTGGGGAGACACTCACAGCGCAGTTGATTTCTCGCTTTCACAGGCGTAGACTTAAACCTAGATGACTGCCACGTACGAGGATGCAAAACCGTTCGTATCGTACAGAAAGAGGTGATGCTTTTTATGACCCCCTGCGACTGAAGGGGTACATGAAACTCTATGCCTGGCTGAGGGACTGAGTTGATCGGACACTTTTCCGCCGCTGGGGTTGACCAGCAGTCAGCGGCTTATTGCCAGATGGCTGCCTCAGTCTGAGGATGCAATGCGGATTGTGCACTGATTTACATGGGCCCCTGTGAGTGCGGGGCACATGGCACTCTATGTCTGGGTGAAGTACTGTGACAGGTGCAGGTAAGGAGTGTCAAGTGAGAATATTTGACTATAGGCCCATGAACACACTAGGCTCACCCACCGATCCCGTAAGATAATTGTGAAATACACCGTACAAGAAAAGAAGAACCATCGAATAGTAAAACACAACTTCCACAAATAACCATCAAAATTTTTGTTGTTGTCAGGGCTGGCGGGGAAAGGGGGGGGGCAGGGCCCCTGCCCCCCCCTTCCCCCTGGATCCGCCACTGCAAGTGCAACCCAATTTCTTAAACTTTCGGGTATTATTTCTGAATATTTTAAGAAATCATGTTGTCCTCGTCCCTTTTAAGCGTGTTCCTTTTAAAGTCCTTTCTATTTATAGAAGGGACTTTTTAGGACGGGTCGTGGTGGTGCGAATTTAATTACATGTCCACGATGTCAAAGGCGGGCAGGCTAAACCTCTCACAATTGAAGTAACAAGATACAAATTACGTCATGTCTAGTTAACCTCGCTGCTGAACGTACATTTGGCGCGAAGCGCCGTATGTGTGTGTGTGTGTGTGTGTGTGTGTGTGTGTGTGTGTGTGTGTGTGTGTGTGTGTGTGTGTGTGTGCGTGTGTGTGCATGCGTGCGTAAACAAGAGAATCTCCAATATTTCTGTGCACACAAGCTTGAAACTTGGCGAAATACTTTCTTAAGTGGGTGGCTAAGAGAGTCTCCGAGCATATTGTAATTGAATATCTCATTGAAGACATAAACAACCGTTTATATGAAGTCGGTTGACCCAGATTTAGAGTCCGTAAATTTTGTCATATTTACTTGAACTTTTGCATATAGCTAGTTTGGATAAAGACATTGGATGAATTAGTTAGCCAGCTTTGTATCCTTTCAACTTCTTTAATAAAAATTAATTCTTTTCAGAAAAGAATTAATACACTAAAAGAACCTTTACTTCTACAGAAAGTCAGACAGTGGCGGTAAAAGAGGCAACTCCGTCACCACACAGACACTGACATAATATTATAATATAACGTCATTCTCTCTCTCCCGCGCGGCTCTCTCTCTCTCTCTCTCTCTCGGCTCTCTCTCTCTCTCTCTCTCTAGTCTCTCTCTCTCTTTCTCACGCACACAAACAAGCGCGCATCTCCAGGAGGAATAGATCCTCATGCGCCCTAGAGGCGCATGAGGATCTATGCTTCTTGGAGATGTTTGGAGCGCGCGCGCACGCCACGCACTAACACGCACACACACATCGACGCGCTTTCAGAAGAGCATGCAGGTGACCCGTGTACTTAGTATATCATGTATATCAAGTCATAGTCAAGCTGCTTTCACACCAATTATAGCAAGACTGTAATTGTACCGTAAAGTTCTAGTTTTGTCACCATTTTCTCAAGCCTATGAAGCCAAAGTGAAACTCATATCACGTAAAATATAAAATTACGTAAAACTAAAACTTACGTCATGACAAATGACGTTTGACAAATCAATGACGCGTATGTCCTGCGGCCCTTATAGAACTCACTGACGTATTTGCAGGTCTGAGAGACTTTTTCAATAGGAGATAATTCAACATCAGAATCAGGTCAAAGACAAAAGGTAGAGACCATTGACAGCGAGGACAGCTCTCAAATAGAAGGGACTTTGTGGGTTATGCGGGTTCATCCCATCTTGTTCACGGATACGGCAAAACTTGTTAGCTCCAACCATCTCCTACGCATGGCCCTGAAATGTCGCTGAGTATGCGGAATCTATCAACGCTTGCGTCATCTGACACTGGTTACTTGCTTCGATCCGCTGCGCAGCGGATCCAAGCAAGTAACCAGTGTCAGATGACGCAAGCCGCGTAGATACATAAAATGTCAAAGCAAGGGGAATCACTAAACATGTAAACACAGAGTTAGGTCCCTTGGTCCCCACATCGTCGCCAGTAAAACGTCACAAGCTCACATACAAGGAATAAATGACACCACCCGTCCTTACAAGTCACCAGCAGACGACACATACAATGTATAAAGCACACCACACTCCCTACGTGTAGTTGCTGCACACTCAGTGATTGCCTCCCTCGATTCGCTGCGCTGATCAGCGCAGCGAACGAGGCGGGACACTGGCAACCTTTGTGGTTGCTGCTGATGTTTAACCCATATCATAATGAGGCTAAAAGCTTTAACATTTGTACACTGCCCTATGCAAGCTACATTATAGTACTTACAGATAAGGATCTAGACCAATGGCTTTAGTTCAAGGGTGGTGCCAGAATAGCTTGGCGCCGCTAGAGTTGAGGCGCCAAGCTATCATTCTGGCACTACCCTTGAACTGTTTTAGTCAAACTTATTTCACCCACTGGTGTATTCCGAATGATAAGGGTGACACTGTTGTGGTTATTGCGGTGCAGCTTTAAGAGATTCGTTTCCATGTATACGTCAATGCAATTTTCCCTCAAAATTGGTGGAGCGCGTGTTTCCATATAAAACGCGCGACATCCGCCAGAATTCCCTCCTCTTTTTTTTGGGAACCACTGAAATGACGCAAACATGATACCGGAATGGCGGAGAACGTGCGACAGACGTACAATATTACGTCATACTTTGGTCCGACATAGGAAAACTTGTTATTGTGACGATAGTGATACGTACGTTGCGCTGGAGACTGCCGATGAGTCCGTTATAAATGCCAGACCCCGGCGATTCTTCAAAGCCATATTTGTTGTCCTCCTGGGGCGAGATGGAGTAGGTCAGGTTGAGGCGTGACGTCAGCTCCTGCAGGATATCGATAAAGATCCCCTCGTACTTGCCGGTCTCACTCGCGTGCTGGATAAAGGGCGCTTGCTGCAAAAAAACACAGACAATGACGGCAGGATGTATGACGTCATCTTCTTCGTCTTGGAAGTTGGCGTCACGCTGCCCAGCTCATAAAGCCGACTAGTTGTAAGAGAATATAATAATATATATATATATATATATATATATATATATATATATATATATATATATATATATATATATATATATATATATATATATATATTATATATATATATATATATATATATATATATATATATATAACTCCACCAGGGAGGCCCCTTTGGGGGCTTAACTGCCTGTCCCAAGTCAGGATAAAGGAGGAGGGTTAGGCGTGGGGCTAGCGACTCCACCCTGTAAAAAGAAACTTGCTACGGAAACGACAACACGTCGCCTCAAGCACCAGACGGCGCAGAGAGGACTGAATGAATGAATGAATATATATATATATATATATATATATATATATATATATATATATATATATATATATATATATATATATATATATAATATATATATATATATATATATATATATATATATATATATATATATATATATATATATATATATATATATATATATATATACACTTAAACCCTTTCACTGCCGAGAAAGCAAGATGAGGATTGGTTAACTCATTCGATACGTGCCGCCTCCGGATACGCGGCTTATGCCGCGTATCCGGAGGCGGCACGTCTCGAATGAGTTTAGATGCGTCAGTTATGTTTTAGGAACATTCAGAGTTGTTCATATTTTAAGGCTTATTATGCTGATCCATTCCCCTCCTCTCTAAGCCAACCCCTGATCAACACACACGTCGGCGCACACAAATAAAGACGGACACACGGCGCTTTCGCCATTAGTACGCTCTGTGGGCTCGTGTAGCGACAGGAATCCATCTCCTTCTACTCTAACCCACCTTCTAATCCACACACACTGGCACACATAAATAAAGACGGACACACGGCGATTCCCGCCATTCGTAAGCTCTGTGGTCTGGCGTAGCATAGCTATTCTGAAGAAGAATAATAGTGGCACGAACAGCGAATGACGTCACTTCAAGCTTCACGCCATGGCATCATTAGTCCCACGACGCCGTGTTCATAGTGACGTCTCGAATGTTATACGTCACTCATCGCAGTACTACCATTTGACGTATCAGAGGATCAACTCTGCAATTTTCTTGCTGCAGTTTCACGCCTAGTAGAGCGGCTTACAGGTCACAATTTGACCTAATCCTACCCCAGGGCCGGGACAAATAGCAGGCATATGCAAACACTGTTTATGAAAAATCATGGGGGTATTAATGCGGAAAAGCTAGTTGTTTTTTTTTTTCGTAAAAGAAAAATTAAAGTTATGTTAGCTGTTTTACAAATGACTCCGAAAAAGTGGTCGGTGCAGAAAATTGTCAAAAGATTTTCACACCTATAGTAGGGCCGGCATATAGCCGGTCACCATTGAGCTGAGTTGGTCTACCTGGCCCTGCAGGGGGTTGAATGTACAGACGGCAATTGTACACACGGTTTGTGTACACTATCCATTCGTGCCGAGGTGCATAATGTACACATACCAAATGGGTACGGGTAGAAATGTACACAAAAATACAATCTCGGAAAAATCCGACGTGACTTCGGTTGTCGCATCAGTTCAATGCCTAAACACGACAGTTGCAGTCTGTGATAGTTTCAAAATGGTTACATTTTTGCAGTCATGTTTGTTTGATTGGATACCAGCGTAATTGTTCGTGGGATGTTTCAGTGTAGTCTGATCGCGAAGTAGTCACAACTGACATCGATGTTTTCAGTTTACGACACACACATCCGATGTTCACCTTTGACCACAGCTATTGCATTTCATTTGGGGAAACTGATCCAGAAGTACTCTAAAGGCAAAGAAAACGCAGTCGAAACTTAGACGTTTCCAGCTGGAGGTCACGTTACATATTTAAATTGGGTGAGTTCAGGCAGTGCAAGGACCGGTGTTTTTAAAAATAAGTTTTGCCTTGTTTGAAAATTTGCAGTAGGGGTGAATGTTGGAATTTGCTGGAAATTTGTGGTTAGCTGAGAGGAGACATGTTTGGTGCTTTGATTCATACCATCCTGAGCTTATCCAGTGGACAATTGTGGGCTTTTATGTTGAGTTGCCGTTGATGTAGTGATTTGAGGGGCACGCTGATTTCAGCTGTGCTTGGGTGTGGGGTTGGTAAGGAATCAGTTTCATAGCCAGGAAATAAGACGGGTGATGTGCTGGTTTTTTTTTTCTCCCTATTTTGTGCATGGCAAATGTGCAGCTGGTGGGCGGTAGTGTTTTTTTAGGGAATTGAAAAATTAGGGGATGACTGGGACTGACTAAGGCTAAGAGACTGGGCAGTACGGAAACGGTACTGTAGTCCGTGGCCTGGAGGCCGTGCCCGCTTGGTTTCTTTCACGAAAACTTGGCTGAGGGGGAAAGCGATGGCTGATCATCGGTTCTCAGTGGACAGTGCGGCAATGGAGGTCAGAATAGGGCTGTGCCTGGCTTCCGGTCGTCTGCACGATGCTCAGCAATCGGTCGGTGTCACACCATGTGAATAAAACACTTGTTTCATAATGGACAGTGTGTGCGTGCGTGCGTGTGTGTGTGTGTGTGTGTGTGTTCAGTCTGCAAATTTTAAATCGCAGTCCAGTCAGGTTCTCAGTGCGGCTAAACGACTCTTTTAAAAAAAGAAAAAAAAAAGTCATCAGCGTATTTAGGGAGCTTGACTCCTATAATCTTGTTTCAGTTCTATATTTAAAGGGCTGCTCCTCTAATAAATGTAATCTCTGACAAGAATAACAAAAAAGGGCGCACACTTCATTTCACTGCCAGATGCCAAGGTGAACCAATTGACACATAAAATTACAGCATATACTGAAGTCTGCTACTATTGAAAAATAAAACTGCTTGTTTGAGTGCTACGGCACATGTGCTATTGATCTTTCACCAGCATATATGAGTGATGTGTGTATGCGTGCGTGTGTGTGTGTATGATTGTAGTTGCCAAATCCACAATATATTTTAGTATTATCCTAGTTTAAGTCAGTATGTCTTGTTTGTGTGTTTTATGTTTCTGGGAGCTAAAGAAAATTTTCTATTTTATGCTTGTCGTTTAATGGACAATAAAGTTTATTCAATTCAATTTAATTCACCTGGGCAGCAAGCGTTCAAATGAAACATGAGCAATATATGGCAAGGCTGGGTTTTATTGGGTCACTGGAGACTGTGAAACTGTGTAACTTGCAGAGTCTTTTTTCATTCTCAGGCCTTGAAGACATTAGAACTTTGAGGATGTTGTCTCTTATGATCCACGAAATTATTTCTTACATTTTTCCCATGTGTGTGCATGCGTCTGTGTCTCTGTGTGTGTCTGTCCACTCTTGCTTGCAAGCAGAAGAAGTAACTGCTCCTTCTCGTCAGTCAAAAACAGAAGGTTACAAAGTAAAGTAGGTTATAGCACTGTCAGGGGAGAGAAATGTGCATGATCGACCAGTGATCATAGATCTACTGTGGCCAAAGCACACACAAAAACAAAAAGATAGGAAAGAGGGGGGCGCTAAGAAAGTGACTGAAAGCAATGCATATGGAAGCCCCCCCCCTCTCCCCCCGAAGGGGGGCGTATCACATATCCACTGTTCCAGCCACTCAGTGCATGGAAATTTAAATCTAGGTCCACCAAAGGGGGGGGGGGGGGGGTCCAGATATTTAGCCGGTGTGGACAGCTGTTTCGGTCTTGGCGACCTCCTCAGCACACCATCGGCAATACTGGAGGAGGCAGGAAATTCTGCCTACCTGCAATGACAACCATGCACATTTTACTGTGGTGTCTGCAGGGGCATACATTACATGCCACCACCTAGAGTTAAATTTCCATGCACCCTAAAAGAGAACGTACCAAAAGGGGGGAAGGGGTTGCAGTCGATATTGTAGTAATAAATGAAAAGCCGGAAAAGGGGAGACTGTCAGTGCTAATATTTTAGGAAGGTTACAAAGTAAAGTAGATAAAAGCACTGTCAGGGGAGAGAAATGTGCATGATCGACCAGTGATCATAGATCTACTGTGGCCAAAGCACCAAAAAAAAAAAAAAAAAGAGATAGGAAAGAGATAGGAAATATCTGGACCGCCCTTGGGGGACCTAGATTTAAATTTCCATGCACTGAGTGGCTGGAACAGTGGATATGTGATACGCCCCCCTTGGGGGGGGGGGGGGGGTTCCATATGCATTGCTTTCAGTCACTTTCTTAGCGCCCCCTCTCTTTCCTATCTCTTTATTTTTGTGCTTTGGCCACAGTAGATCTATGATCACTGGTCGATCATGCACATTTCTCTCCCCTGACAGTGCTATAACCTACTTTACTTTGTAACCTTCCTAAAATATTAGCACTGGCAGTCTCCCCTTTTCTTTTCAGTCAAAAACAGATTTGACAGAGGTTGGGACATTTTCAAGTTTGAGTTCAATTGAGACTCTTTTTACAATGCTAAACCTGTGCATGCAAAGAAGTTCAACTTACATCACGAGATACACTATTCACACAACAACACAAAAGACAATCTGAAAACAGTTGAGAGGATACTGGCCTGTCCACAGCCGACAATGTGTAATAATGTAAAATAAGCCAATAATTCAGTGGAACTGTCATGCTGTTTGTTCAATTGAGTTCAGTGTCACAGATTAAATATTTGTTCTCTCACTATGAGCAGATTTGATACGTTGGAACTAGCTGTTTGTTCTGTTGGAAGAAAATGATAACTTCTTCTTCATCAAATGCACTATCCCAGGGCTGTGTTCCCATATAGCTACATGACAGCAGCACTTGGTGACATGGCAAAACTTTAACTAAGAAGAAGGCAGAAAATAGATATGTGTCCATATAGCGGCATGCCAGAGAGCATTACACCCTTATTTAAGTTGTTTAGAATTGTCGTGGGTTATGTTCACAGACTGAAAGCCACGCTACCTTCAAGGTGGAATCGCCGTCATATCGATACATAGGAAAATACAAATGTGTCACACCTATTACTTGTAGCATCACAATCATGCTATTGTTGTGTTGTACATATGGAAACATGCGTTCTTCATGTTCATGTACTTGATTTGTGTCGCCTTTGCCACTGCTTTATTGCTGTTGTCATGCTGATAATGGAAACAACCCGTAATAATTTATTTTAAGACATGTTTGAAATACGCGTATATGGCTTCCTAGATTGTGTAACATTGTATGTGGTGTAATTGTTGAAGCAAAGCGAGTTTCATTAAGTTAAAAGGAGCAAAGGAGAAACAACTGATGGATTAGATGTTCTTTTGAGCACTTCCTTCACATCACCACCTGGTTGTGACTAAAACTAAGCATTCAGCTATGTGCAACATCATGCATACACTTTATTAATATGATGTCACATCAAATGCATGTCTGTGCATTTTAATCAAATTGCCCTGTTTACAGGTGGAAACCAAATTGAATGGTGGTGGAAAATAAGTAATTTTGTTGCTGACCTTTGAACTATTTGTAGCAAGAGTCAACCCATATCAGTAATTGTCATTTTTCACTAATTTTGTACTTGTTGGTGTTTCTGACTAAACTAAATCAACATGTGATTCATTGGTTGTTGAGCATAACAAATCATACAAATAAAATAAATGTTTTTCTTGGTTGTTTCCATAAGAAAATGTACACAGTCTATTTTGCTTATGACAAGATCGCATACAACTAAAGTTGGATGTAGCAACAGTTTACTGAAGTCTCTACGCCACTCTTCTATGTCAATTACTTCGCTTATAACCAATTTTGGATATAACAGTAAGACAAATTGGGTTTTTTGACACTTCTTCATATCTGAAGTTTACGGTAGCTGGAAAATCATTGTAGTGAAATATCTTCAGATGAAAAGTTATGTAAGTTTGATCCTGGGCTCCAACAGTGGTGTTTCTTCCTCATAAAACTGTCATAGTTATTCTAAGCAGAGCAACTGAAGTAGATCATCTGACCCGTCACATCATGTTTATTTACTGTATTTGTGTTGAGTTTTTCAACCTCAAGTGAACATGTGAGTTCAATTCTCTTTATAGTACTTTGAGCCAATTCCAAAAAGTTGGCTAAGTGCGCCATTTGATACTGGGATCCAACAGTCGGCTTTTCCTCCTCATAAAACTGTCATAGTTATTTCAAGTGGACCAGCTTAAATAGCTACGCTACGCAGACCCTTTATAATATGTTATGTACAGTGCTTTGGGATCTACATTTTGTCTGAGCATGACAGTCTAGAGAACCTGTCATTAGAGATGCAGCATGTGTTTAAAAGTAGTTGAACATAGCTTATCACATTCTAAAAGCAAGTAGATCAATGTCTGAGCTAGTTATATGCACTTGTTGTGTGATAAATTTTAAGATTAAAGTGAAGAAATATTTAAACTGCACCACATACATAGCAGACTGAATTTATGCTAAGACTTGCAAGCAAATGTGCGCGCGCACACACACACACACACACACACACACACACACACACACACACACACACACACGTGCATGCATTCTCACACAAACAAACATACACTTACATGTAGCAAATACTCCATACACTAAATTTACAAAATATGTTTATGGAATATAGAATACAAAATCATTAAATATACATGTGAAACAAAAAGGTATGACACAACACCCTAAAGCTCCATTGTTCTAATGACCTCGAAGCACTGAGACTATAGTAAGAGGCACAAAACAAAAGAAAAAAAATTATTTCAGAATTTGCAGTCAACTCTGCAAGTTACACAGTTTCACAGTCTTATTTTAACAAAGGTAGTAGACACTGCAGTATATGGAGTGATCCGGTCACCTCTGCAGCCGGCAGTGAAATGAAGTGTCAGCATTGGTGTGTGCTGGATTTTAAATTACAAGCAGACCGGCTTTAAATGTGTGTTGGTACAAGTGTTTCAGGTTCAATTAAATCGTTTGGCATAAGAACCTGCCGACTAAACTGCGATTTGAAGGTTGAGACACCCACATTGACACACGATGTAGTGACATCGACTGAATGATCACCGACTGAGCATCGTGCAGACGACGGAAAGCCATACTGGCTGAGTTCGGGCACGCGTTGTAACTCGTTCCGACTGACTTCACTGAACTAAAATGTAACGTCCCGTGGCAAGGACTGGTGATTGGAGACGAAGCGAGGGGGTTTACAGATCGGGGTTTTATAGCGGCGCGCAAGCGCTTTCTTCGTTGGCAAGCATTTTGTCAGTCACAACAACGGGCGCCTGGTGACAGTGCTTGACGGCAATCGTCTTAGATCACGATACTTAAAACTGTGTACATTTAAACACGTTTCCTTTTGCTACAAAATGCACATCGGCACGAATGGGTAGTGTACAACAGCCGTGTGTACATAAGACCTATGTACATAATCATTTACACCCTCTACAGGGCGAGGTATACCAACTCAGTCACAATTGACCTATTCAGTCGTACCCGACAGCCGAGACAAACTGTAGGCTTATGTAAATACTGTATACGAAACATCATGCGATTCAGTATTAATGAGAAGATTGTGGGTTTTTTTTTCGTAAAAAAGATTCAATTGTTTTAAGATTAAACCATATAATTCGTGAAATTAATCCCCAAAACGTGAAAATATATATATGTTTTAAATATTTAATTATCACTCAAAACGTTCTAGAGGTACAATGCTGGTTAACGAACTCATTCAATATCTCCCTTTTATCTAGCTAAATGCAAAATATCTAGTAAAAATAAGAAAAATTACGGACTCCAGTGTGGATCAACCGGTTTTTGTGAACGGCCATTTTCTCGCCAACCAACATCTTAATTAAAACATCGAAAAAAAAAGTTCTCTATATACTTCTTTTAGGGACAATATCCTAAAATTTCAAGCTTGTCCGTCCTCAAACGCTTGCTCTAGTCGCTGTCACACACACACACACACACACACACACACACACACACACACACACACACACACACACACACACACACACACACACACACAATTTCTGCCCCGCACGCCAAAAACGCCATGTGCATGCTCCGGAATGCGCTCCGACCAGCCCCATTTCAAAGCCGTCTACCGCCGTATTTTCAATACCGGGTTCGACACTACAAATGGACAACGCACTACTGCATGCAAGAGGTATAGATCGGGGGCTCATGAGGATCTAGGCCTCTTGCTGAAATCGCTTTGTATCCATTGTTCATGGGTCGGCGTTGAACACGACACAGGTTTCAGACGTATCACGTACGTAGAGCGGGAGTGAAGGGGTTACAATGAATACATAGGCTCGAAATCCACCAGGGACCACAGAAGCCATCTCTGCCTACCAGTAGGCGTTGCGTGAGTTAATTGTTTTGTTAGTTTGGCTGCGTTGGTATACCTCGCCCTGTGTCTAGGTGACATGCACCAGCGGCGCCATTGTTGCTATTTTCGCACCTGACCCATCGCTCGGACCGGTCCTGTGCGCCAGATCGGTTTAGAGCGTGTGCTCTCTACACCTGTAACTATGAGCAATCTCGGAGAAAGAATCACGTGACTTTTGATTGCTGCAAAACAAGCGGAAGAATAAAGAATAAACCTTTTCCCATAATTATGCAGTCCGGTAATAATGCATCCTTATGCTAGTACCACCGAAACATGACACGATTTGGCGGATTTGAAAAATAGTTTCGTTTTCCCTAATGGTGGTGATTTTGCGACATCTGCGTCGCTTTGCGGCAGCGGAAAGCACCGTGGTGGCCATAGCCATACGAGAGACGAACACACTCAAGACCATAAAGTCCATGACTTTCAAAACCTGCGAACTAGACCCCCTCCCAGCTTCTCTCTACCGGGACGGCCTTCCAAAACTTTTGCCCTTCATCACCGACATCATCAACACATCTCTAGAAAATGGCTCCGTCCCCGATATCTTTAAGTCCGCCATTGTCCGTCCTCTCCTAAAAAAAAACACAACCTCGACCCAAACGATCTCAAGAACTACCGCCCAGTCTCCAATCTCTCTTTCCTGTCCAAGCTTCTTGAGAAGGTTGTCCTCAACCAGCTCAACCTCCACCTCGCCGACAATAACCTCCTCAGTCCCTTCCAGTCTGCCTATCGCAAACATCACAGAACTGAAACAGCCCTTCTGCATATCCTAAACGACCTGCTTATCTCCACCGACTCGGGCAACATCTCCCTTCTTACGCTACTCGATCTCCTTGCCGCCTTCGACACCATAGACCACTCTATCCTCCTCCACCGCCTTCACCACTCCTTTGGCATCACTGACTCTGCTCACTCCTGGTTTCTCTCCTACCTCTCCGACAGACAGCAGTCCGTCACCATCAACGGCGTCTCTTCCAACCCAGTCACGCTCTCCTGCGGAGTTCCACAGGGGTCCGTCCTGGGCCCGGTCCTTTTCACACTCTACACCTCTCCCCTGTCCAACATCATCCAGTCTCACCACATACACCACCACCTCTACGGTGACGACTCACAACTACTAGACAAAGACAAACTCGACAACACTCAGTCACTACTGACTCGCACGGCTGACTGCTACGAAGACGTGAAAAACTGGATGATAGAAAACAAGCTCAAACTGAACGACGACAAAACGGAAGCCATGCTGGTAGGCACTCGCCAGAAACTTTCCCAGCTCCCCCTTTCTCTCCACCTTCAACTTGACAGCACCCCCATTTCCCTCTCTGACTCTGTCAAGAACCTCGGCGTTATCCTCGATTCCTCTCTTTCCATGACCAGCGTCGTCTCCGCCACGGCCCAGGCATGTTATTTCCACCTCCGCCGCATCAGTCAGATCAGAAAATACCTCACTACCGAAGCTGCCACCAAACTCGCTGTCTCTCTCATCTTATCTCGCATCGACTACTGCAACTCTCTCCTTTCCGGCCTTCCTCACTCTACCACTCTCACTCTTCAGCGCGTCCAGAACAATGCTGCCCGCCTCGTCCTCAGAAAGAAAAAATCCGACCACATCACTCCCCTGTTCAAGCTCCTTCACTGGCTCCCCATCCCCCAACGCATCCAATACAAGATTCTGTCTCTCTGCTACAAATCCCTGAACAACTACGCTCCTACCTATCTCTCCAACTTACTTCACCCCTACACTCCTTCCCGCTCCCTCCGCTCCGCCTCCGACCCTCTCCGCCTCCTCATCCCCCGCACCAAACTCAGCACTTTCGGCCCCCGCTCCTTCTCCGTCTACGGTCCATCCACCTGGAACACCCTCCCACTCTCTCTCCGTCAGAAACACTCTCTCTCCTCCTTCCAGTCCGCCCTCAAAACTCACCTCTTTCAACAGTTCTAGCACTATATCACCACACTCCCCACGCCAAGCTGACCGTCGTAATGTATTTTCACTATTTGTGGTACGTGAGTCATTGTCTAAAGCGTGCGCATGCGTGTGCGAGTTGTGAGTGCGCGCTTAGAGTTATAATTATTATAAGATAAGCGCATTATAAATACCGTAATTATTATTAATTATTCTTCAATGGACTTAATTCAGGAATACCCAAGTTTTGAGGAGAATGAACAACCCCCGGAGACCTATCTTTTTCCAGTAGGGACGCACTCCCTCCAAAAAGTTATGCTCAAGGGGAGTAACGCTATAACCGGAAACAAACAAACCGTTTTTCGACTGCGATCACAATCTTCCGCGGGAACTTGACGTAGTACGAGACCACATTTCAAGTGCAGAAGCCTACCTGCGCGCGAAGTTCTGGTGCACAGGACCCGTCTGAGCGAGCGGACAGATGCAAAAATCGCAGTAATGGCGCCACTGGTGCGTTTAACCTAGGTACAGGGCGAGGTATACCAACCCAGCGTTAGTTTGCGGTAGTAAGACCCAGCGAGGTATACCAACCCAGCGTTAGTTTGCGGTAGTAAGACCCAGCGAGGTATACCAACCCAGCGTTAGTTTGCGGTAGTAAGACCCACTCGGGGAGTGCGCCACAAGGACGATTCTGTTCAGCTTAAGTTCAAATGTAATGATAAGCACAGTTTATGGGAGTACTCCCCAGATGGACCTACTCAAGAAGTACACCACAAGTACACTGCTACTGATTTAAATGAGATGCTAAGTACAGTTGGCGAGAGAGTACTACCCAGATAGACCCAGTCGTGGGGTACGTAAAGTAAGTACACTTCTAATTTAAAATGAGATGTTCAATACCGTTGGCGAGAGTACTCGCCAGATAGACCCACTCGAGTAGTGCACCAGAAGTACACTTCTATTAAAATGAGATGATAGGCATTGCTTGCGGGAGTACTCCCCAAATAGACCCACGCGGGGAGTACTTCCCAAGTACACTTCTATTTAAATCAGACGATAAGCACCGCTCACGGGAGTACTTCCTGGATAGACCCACTCGGGCAGTACACCACAAGAATACTTCTATTCACGTGAGATGTTAAGCTCCACTCGGGGAGTGCGCCACAAGTACACTTCTATTCAAATGAGATGCTACGCATCTCATTTGAATAGAAGTGTACTTGTGGCATACTCCCTGAGTGGGTCTAGATGGGAGTTCTCCTCGGGCCCGTACGTACGATAATGATCTTGACGATGACGTGTGTGAGGTCAGGCGTGACGGCCTCGGACGGATGGTCGGCGGGTTTGGGGGTGGTGGGGGCAGCAGTGGCGTCGCCGGCAGTCTTGTCCTACAAAACACATACAAGGCAACTTGTGACGTAAGCACATCTCATCAGCATGTGAACTACACAGCACGCCGGCAAAATTATTTATGCAGAAGACATGTACACAGTGGAAATGAAGACGAACGAGAAATGTAAATGTACACAGTGGAGATGAAGACGAACGAGAAATGTCAATGTACACAGTGGAGATGAAGACGAACGAGAAATGTCAGTGTACACAGTGGAGATGAAGACGAACGAGAAATGTCAATGTACACAGTGGAGATGAAGACTGACGAACGAGAAATGTCAATGTACACAGTGGAGATGAAGACGAACGAGAAATGTCAATGTACACAGTGGAGATGAAGACGAACGAGAAACTGATGTCAATGTACACAGTGGAGATGAAGACAAACGAGAAATGTCAATGTACACAGTGGAGATGAAGACGAACGAGAAATGTCAATGTACACAGTGGAGATGAAGACGAACGAGAAATGTCAATGTACACAGTGGAGATGAAGACGAACGAGAAATGTCAATGTACACAGTGGAGATGAAGACGAACGAGAAATGTCAATGTACACAGTGGAGATGAAGACGAACGAGAAATGTCAATGTACACAGTGGAGATGAAGACGAACGAGAAATGTCAATGTACACAGTGGAGATGAAGACGAACGAGAAATGTCAATGTACAGAGTGGAGATAATAATAATAATAACAATACCGTTATTATATAGGCGCTTTTTCTCAATTTTGGGGAAATCGACTCAAAGCGCCGCGCCTGAAACCCAACACACACACTCACGAAACAGACACGGATTTACGCCATTTAAGACAAACACAGTACAAGACAAACGAAGGGCCAGTCAGCTACTGAAGTTACAGAGATTTTTGATCGCTTGTATTTGAAATTTGTAAGTGGCCTGAGACCGGTACCAAAGTGTGGGGGGTGGAAGAACCGGAGTACCCGGAGAAAGAACCCCCGACGGTCCGCCCGAATTAACGGTGACACTTACCAGAGGAGAAAAGTCCAACGCCGGAACCCGGTATCGAACCGCTCACCTTTGGAATTGGTGGCAGGCGCTTAACCACTGCGCCACGGACCGCCCCGAAGACGAACGAGAAATATCCCCAGTAGCACAACGTCTTCGGGCCCACGACGGCCGTAGTGTGTGTGTGTGAGCAGACTGTGTGTCTGCCTGTATGTTTCTGTGCGTGTGTGTATGTGTGTGTGTGCGTTCGTGCGTGTGTTTGCTTGTGTGTGTGCGTGTGTGTACATGTGTGTGCTTCTGTGCGCGTGTGCATACGTGTGTGTGTGTGTGTGTGTGTGTGTGTGTGTGTGTGTGTGTGTGTGTGTGTGTGTGTCTGCTTCTATGGATGCCGGCTTCTGCGCGAGACCGCCGTGAGATGGCCTTAGTCGCCTGCTCGGCGTTAAACCCAAATAACTCACTAACAGCTCCTGCGTGCGTGTGTGTGTGTGTGTGTGTGTGTGTGTGTGTGTGTGTGTGTGTGTGTGTGTGTAGTGCACGCGCGCGGTGCTGACGCACGTGAAAGCTAATTAACCATTTGGCTGTCGGTAGCGATTTTTGTCGCGATGATTCCCGCAGGTTAACGCTAAATCCATGCTGGCTGTTCGATAACCAATGACGTGAAAGGCATGTCTCTTACGAGTTGGAGAGCGTCGCAAGGCAGAGCTTGAGAAGATGCGGATTGTGGAGTCAGTGACTCGAAAAATTCTAAAGACACTGAGGTAACCCAGTGCGCAAAAGGCCATCGGACCGACGTCGCACGGCCGTGCGCGGGCCAACGGCGGGCCGCCGTCGGCCTGATGGCCTTTTGCGCAATGGGTTTTACTCTGAATATTGATCCAGGTTTGTCGGTGTCTGCGGTCCAACAACTTTGCGAATGTCGTCTGCGTGCTGATAACAGTACGTGCTTAGCAATGAACACAAACTGCAGCTGATAACAGTACGTGCTTAGCAATCAACACAAACTGCAGCATCTGGTTTTGAGATAGCAAAGTAAAACCTCCTTCACGGCAACCCCCCCCCCCCCCTCTTATTCGCGGTGTTTAAATCAGAATGATAGTATTTCATTAACAGACAGTTATGGTTATATAATTAATTAACTGGTTGAGTGTTGGGGTAATTGAGTGTTGGATGGTTGTTGTTGTTGTTGTTGTTGTTGTTGGTGGTGGTGGTGGTGTGTCATATGTGTGTGTGTGTGTGTGTGTGTGTGTGTGTGTGTGTGTGTGTGTGTGTGTGTTTGCTTTACCATGTGTGTATGGACAGACAGAGGATTTCCCCATCTATTGTATTGTATTGTATTGTATTGTATTGTATTGTATTGTATTGCAGGAGACTTCCGGCCAATATGGCGACCGATAGAGCCAAATATAACTGAGCTCCGACAATGTTGCTGAAAACTGGACTAACTAAAACATCAAAATGACCAGAACAAGGCGTCAAACCCGGACAAAAACTCCTGAGGGAAACGACGAACCAAGATCGCCCCAGGACAACGAGGGAGAAAGATTTAGTGAAGATAAAAGTCCCGACATACAGAAGCTGGATAACCGCCACCACTTGAAGGACAACGGTGACGAGAGTTTCAAACTGTTGTAGACCAACTGATGGCTACCGTAAGCCTTCTTACCCAACAAGTGGCTCTCTTGACGGAGCAGGTGCAACGTCTACAACCTGGCTTCAGCAGAGGAGTAGACGTCTCGACCCAAACGGACATCGCAGACCGACGTGAACTGACCTACGCCGCAGCGGTCAAGTCCACCTCCACGGCCAGGGTCAAGACAGACAAGCCTGCTGGAGCCACTGCAGCTGCTCCATCACGTAAACTGGCTAATACTTCGTCTCCTTCTTTATCCCATTCCGCTACTTCAGCTTCCCAAACAAAGGTAAGCGGAATACATAAACAAAAGGGACAGGAATATCGAAATTTCGATCAGCGAAAAAACAACATTCGAGATGACGTCAAATGCCACCGTGCGTCATCATCTCAATCAAAGACCGTAACAATGCCAAAAGTAGCAATTTTTCATGATTCCACTTTGAAAGGCGTGCGCTCTAACCAGCTTGGAATCTCGTACGGTTTGTCCGTATCAAAGATAAGCGCCTTCACCGTTGAAGCCAAAACTTCGAGGCTATTATTATCCTCCTCTATACAATTATGACGCTATATCGATATATAAAGTCCAAACTGCGTTATACATTAGAGATGACCTAGAATATTCGTCACTAAATACGTACTCTATAACCAAAGATCTAAATGATATCTATATCACTGGGGCCGTGGTGAAAATTAATAATCAAAATACTTTAAATGTGATATCCGTATACCTACCTAGAGGGCCAAAAGATGACAACACTGACTGGCTAAAAAATACTTATTCTCAGCAGACAACTTCCTGCCAATGGATGGTCCTCGGAGATTTCAATGCTCGTGCACCGTTCTGGGAGTCTGGATGTACGATAGTTACAAGCAATCGTCTAGTAGAAAATATTTCAAACTCTAAGTTAATCATTTTAAATGATGGTAGAATCACTAGAATCCCAGATAAGGCATCTGCTCTTGATATATCACTAGTAAGCCCAACTCTGGCAACAAATTGCACTTGGATCACCGAGGAAGATTGTTTGGGAAGTGATCATCTTCCAATCATTATACAATTAAACGTTAAAGATAAAAATGAATATTGCAATATTGAGGACAGAATTCCAAAGTTTCAGTATGTCAATGCTAATTGGGAACTGTATGATACGATCTTGATGTCCCATAACTTTGCAAGTATAGAACATGAGAGTATAGATACATTTTACGGAAATATTACAACAGCTGTTCTTTCTGCTGCGGAGAAGTCAATACCAAAATGCAAAGGAAAATCAAAAGGTAAATATTCAGGTAATGTTTGGTGGAATAAGGAATGTGAACTAGCAGTAAATATTAAGAAGGAACACTTTAAGAAATGGATAAGAAACAAATCTGAAGAGAACTTTAGGGAAATGAGGAAAACTAAAATACACTGTAACAGAATTGTGGCGAGAGCCAAAAAGATTCACTGGGCTGAGTTCTGTAAACATGAAGTGTCTGAATCGAAAGATACATATAAGGTTTGGAAAAAAATAACAGAATTACAAAATGGATACAAATTACAAGTGTATCCAATCGCAGTAGAAGGCAATACATCTCCTAGTGCAGTAGATAAAGCGGAGGCCTTTGTTAATATGTTTGCAGAAAGTAGTCTCACATCAAGTCTTAGTTTACCAAACATAAACCTCAGAAAACAAGAAGAAGTCAAAGCAGATTATCAAGATCCAGTTTCTAATCATTCTCAGTATATCAATGCTCCAATTCAATATAATGAATTCCTAGATGTTTTACGTTCGTTTGCAAATACCTCTAGTGCAGTGGGTATAGATGGAATTTCTTACAAACTACTTTATCATTTACCTGAGTCGTGAAAAAAACTACTACATACATTTTACCAAAAGTGTTGGTTTAATGGATCGCTTCCTACTATCTGGAAGCAGTCAGTAGTAGTTCCAGTACTCAAATCGGGTAAAACACATACATTGATTAGTAGTTATAGACCTATTGCGCTAACATCACAAGCTTGCAAAGTAATGGAAAAGATTATTTTAAATCGGCTATTTCATCACTGTGAAAAACATGATATAATTTCAGTTAATCAAGCTGATTTTCGGAAAGGTAGATGTACGACAGACCATTTAGTTAAACTCACAAATAACATTAAAAAACAATTTTCTAGAAAAAAAGTATATTAGCAACCTTTTTTGACGTAAAAAAGGCTTATGATAGTGTTTGGCATGCAAGATTATTATACAAAATAAAACAGATTGGCATAACCGGGTTTATGTATGAATACATTAAAAGCTTTTTGTCTGAAAGATTTGTCTGCACCAAAGTTGGTAAAAGTTATTCAACCTTTAAGAAAATAGATATGGGTATTCCGCAGGGATCAATAATTTCACCCTTTTTATTCACTGTGTTACTTTACGACCTCCCAAAATCTCTCTCACAGGACACAACTGTGGTACAATATGCAGATGATATTGCTCTATGGATAAACACTAATCTCAGAAAACGTACTCCAAAAAGAATTGTAGATTACGTTCAAAAAATTTATCAGATTGAATTGGACAAATTATCAAACTATATGAAAGAAAATGGTCTAGAACTATCTGGGGAAAAACATGTCTAATGCTTTTCAATAATGGGGTAAGTGCTAAAACATTGCATAAATTATCCCTAAACGGGACGCATTAAGTTTTTAGGTGTATGTTTTACATCAAAATTATCTTGGAGAATTCATATTGAAGCCATATTAAATAAGGCAAGAAAAAGACTTAACTTGTTAAAAATTATAAACTCACAACCATGGAGTCAGGACATTAAAACTGTTTTACACCTTGGTACATCTTTAGTTCGATCAACACTTATCTATGGTCAGGAAGTCTACTTTACTGCCCCAAATACACTTCTACAGAAGCTGCAAAGCATTGACAGTAAAGCAGTTAAATTAGCTCTTGGAGTGCCAGTTCATACTAATACTGTAAAAACCTACAAAGAAGCAGGTATTCTGTCTTTATCTGACCAACGTAAATTAGCAACTACAAAATACATTGTCCGAAGCCTGTCCGTCAAAAATTCAGTGCGAGAAGACATATTTTTAGACGCAGATTTGGATTTCCCGAAGAGAGCGCAAACCATCCCGTATCTTTTACCTATACGTAACTATGTCAAAGATGCTATAGAACACTGCAATATAGATATCAAGTCTATTCCCGTTTTACCAGTAACTCCTACTATACCTCCGTGGGAACATATTAATGCTACTTTCGATATAGATTACACAGATTTGAAAAAAGATGAGGATGTGAACGTTTTAGCAAATTTAGTGAAAGAAAAATTACCGACAACATATTTTAAACATTTGAAAATTTTCACAGATGGATCTGTCTTAGATTCTTCAGACTGTGGTGCAGGCTTTGTTATTCCAGATCTCAAAGTGAAGAAATCTTTTTATCTCGGTAGAGGGTTTTCTATATTTACGTCTGAACTGTATGCGATTCTCATGGCACTAAATTTTATTCAACTTCTACCTTATGATATATTTAACATTTTGATTTGTGTCGATTCTAAATCTGTCCTATATAGTCCAAAAAGCTGGGATTGTAACACTAGAAAAGACTTAGTATATGAAATAAAACATATTATGAGCTGTATTATGTCCAGAGGAATAGGGATCGATTTTCTTTGGATACCCTCACACTGCGGAATTTATTGGAATTCAATTTGTGACAGACAAGCAAAAAAGGGAGCTATAAATAGAGAAAACTCAGCAGTTTGTAATAATATGCAATTATCTCTACATGAAATGTACTCTGTGCTAAACAGTTTTTTTTTCCACAAAGATGATATGAAATATACTTATCATGTTCCACCTTGTTCAAGAAAAACAGCTTCATTGATATACAGGTTAAGACTAAATTCTTGGAAAACAAAATTCGCAAAAGACATCAAATGCGAGTGCTTAAGCCCCATCTCTGTTAAACATATAATCTGTGAGTGTCCTATTACAATGAAGCTGTTGAAAAAAAATAACATAACAGTTGATCACTTAGCAGAAAATTTGTATGACATCTTACATGGAAATATTGCCATTCCAATAGTTAATATAATAATTCATAGTCTGGTAGGTAAACTATTATAATAAGTAATTTGTACGCGTGGTTGGATGTTAATTATTGCTATTCTTTGCTATTCACAAGTTGTGTTTGATTGATTTTTTTTGATTTTTTTGTGTGTGTTGTTAATAATAATAATAATAATAATAATAATAATAATAATAATAATAATAATAATAATAATAAATTTATTTCAGTTTTTGCAGGCCATCAGGCCCATATGAACACAAAATACAATTTACAACCAGAAAATACAGGAAGGTGGTTGTAAAACACACTCATATAGCATTACATCAGCGCACATAAATAAACAAAAAACAAGAAAAGTTCAAAGCAAATCCCTCTAATTCCTTAATTTAAGGCAACCTGAAATATACATAGCAACTTTAAAGACCAGTTTATCATGTAGGTTTCCACACAGCAGCTGAACTTTGAGATCGGATGGGAATCTGTAGTAAAACAGTGGAATGTACTTTTTACGTAAAGGGGCATATTTTGGACACTCGAACAGAAAATGACACAAATCTTCAGCCTTATGCCAATCACATGAATTACATTCTGGATTAGTGATGGGTTTTCCAAATCTGGATACTCCGTTTAAAGGTAAACGGTTACATCTAAGTAAACATATTGCCCGCCTGAGTTCACAAGAGTTCAGCTGCCCTATGTAACTGGCTCTAAGTATTTCTGGGTGGTAATGGCAGTATTCTGTGTTTGAGGTAAGGGATGCATGCCAGTCCTGTCGGAAACAATCCATCAGCCGATCTTTGAATATCTGAATAAACAGAGGAGTGTTTCCAACTGACTGCATTTCCCATACATACCCAAACCCGTGCATAAACAATAGAGTCTTTATTTGCGTAGCCCAGTTCGATCTACCCGAAGCATCATGCATATATAACATCGTGTAACACTGTCTTGGGTATCTGTTTTCTGACATGGTAAGAAGTCTGCACCAGTACTTTACCATTCGAACATAGGCATCAATATACATAGGGAATCTTCCACACTCACCCAGCGCAATATTGTTTTTTACATCTCTTCCAACACCAAGGACCATTTTACAAACCTTTATATGAACCTGCTCAATTACATCATGTCTCTGGAAACCCCAGACCTCTGACCCGTATAGCACAATGGGTTTAATCTTGACATCAAAAATGTGAAAAACAGTGTCAGCTGGCAAGTTTTGTAATTTGAAGTATAGTCTTTTGATGCCTGCAACTGCTCTCCTGGCTTTTCCAGCTAAGTTTTCTACACATCTAGCCCAGTTCAGAGTAGAGGAAAATATCACACCAAGGTAAGTATAACTGGACTCGACTTGAATCTGCTTGTCAGCATAAAACCATTTTTCACAATTTTTCACAAAACCTCCATTTTTGAAGACCACCACTTTTGTCTTGTCCATGTTCACAGTGAGACCCCATTTTTTACAGTATTTTTCTAAACAATTAATTTTCTTTTGGAGATCTGCTACAGAGTCAGAGACAATGGCTATATCATCAGCATACATAAGAAGGAAAATACCCAGTGGGTCTGCAAAAATATCAATGCCACGTGCACCGCACGATGATATTTCTGTCTCAAATTCTGAAAGAAAGATAGAAAACAGCAGTGGGCTCAACACACAACCTTGTCGCACCCCTGACATGCAATCAAAGTAGTCGGTAACTTTGGTTCCAACCCTTACAGCAGCTTTTACATGTTTGTACATACTCTCAAGTGTCTGAAGCAACTTTCCATGAACTCCTTTACGTAGCAAGAGATACAACAGTTTTGTCCTGTGCACACTGTCGTAAGCTTTAGAAAAATCTACGTACATGGTGTAAAAACGGCCACCCTGCTTGCTAAGATACTTTTGCACTAGTGCCTGTAAGCAAAAAATGTTGTCTATAGTACTGTATCCTTTACGGAAGCCAGCTTGGGCCTCAGGAATACAATCGTTCTCTTCACAAAAACGAACCAACCTGTTGTTAATGACAAAACTGTACAACTTACTGATAACGTTCAGAAGAGAAATTCCTCTGTAGTTGTCAACATTTCTAGGGTTACCCTTTTTGTGTAGTGGAAATATCACAGCCATGGTCCAGCTTTCAGGGTATTCCGCACTTTGAAACACACGATTAAACAAAGGATGCAGAAATTTCACAAGGATCTCACCTGCATGATGAAAAAGGTCAGTGGGCAAGCCATCAGGGCCTGATGCTTTCCCTTTCTTCATGTTATTAATAGCACTGCGAATTTCATCCTGCGTGATTTCCTCGTCAAATTTTGCATTATGACAACCATCACAATCATCAGATATATGGTCATTCAAAACACCCTCGGCCTGTCTGCTGAAACCTGAATCATCAACATTCTGATCCACATTTAGCAAATTACGAAAATAATCATACCACACGCGTGGTGAAACGACATCAGAACACAACTTTTTAACGCCAGTCAGAGACTTTATTTTTTGCCAAAATGTTCTTGAGTTTGCATCATTACATGCATCGTTGAGCTCATTCAAAACCCGTGCGTTGTACTCTACTTGTTTTGTTTTACACAACTTCTTAAATTCTTTCTTCATGTCAAGATACTTCCCTACGTCGTCATGTGTGTTTGTGTGTCTGAACTGCTTCAACTGTAGGTACTTGTTTTGTTTTGCTAACTCGCAGTCCGAGTCCCACCACGGCGGCTGTGCACGGGATTCACCTATCTTCTTACCTGACCTCATTTTGTCAGCCGCCTTCTGAATGAATGCTACAAAACAGGCCGACCCTTCTTCTACACTCGAGTCAAGCGCTGACGAAAAGTGTTGAAACTGAGTCTCCTGATTATCTTCAATGTATGCCCAAAAGGATTCAGCGTAGTTTTCTTTCCAAACAAATTTAACCCCTTCCTCTAGTATTATATCATCATTTAAATCATCATCATCACATGAATAAACAGACTGAATAGAAGTAAACGTGGTTACAATGGGGAAATGGTCTGACTCGCACCTGTCTGCAACAAACATATCGGTCACTAGGTCAAACACGGATTTAGAGCAAATACAGTAGTCCACCACACTTTTGCCTCTGTTGGCCACGCACGTAATTTCTCCCTCACTGTCACCTTTCGTTCTGCCATTGACAATAAACAAACAGTACTCTTGACATAGTTCTATCAGTTTCCGACCAAAACTGTTTACGCCAATATCTTTTGACCTCCGTGGACTTTGTGGTACATCCTCTAGCAGATCTGTTAATTCCTGTAGAGGCTGCACGTGTGAATTGCCATCAATAAAATCAGTATCAGACAGCCCGGCAGTGCGGGCGTTAAAATCGCCACATAATAGCCAAGGCAGCTCAGGGTGAGCACGTAAAACTTGAGACATGTAGTTTTCTAACACTTCAAAACCATCAACGTTATCTTCACCATATACAACAGAACGCTCTGGAGCCACATACACAAATGCTGCCAGAACATCAGATGCAGAGTTCAAAACAGACTTACCGATCTTTAGAAACACAATATCCTCAGCTGCCTGCATTAAACGCAACACATGACAGGCTATAGATTTATGTACACACACGGCCACGCCCCCTTTTAACTTTTGTGTACGTGGTGAAAAAAAACACCTGATACTCTGGAAAGGTATCCTCTATAACATTTTGCTTACACGACCAGATCTCTGAAAATGCAAAAATTTGACACTTTTCACAGAACTGCCTAAAAGAAACACTTTTCAGCTTATTTACAAGACCTTGGATATTCCATGCCATGATGCGAAACACAGAGCTACCACTTTCATCACTACCACTTTCATCAACACAGTGTGCGGGTGTGGGTTTGAGTATGGGCACTTGAGTGTGTGTGTGTGCAGGTAAGTCGTCCTTTGAAGACACATGGTGGGGGCCCTGGGGGTCTGAATGAGGGACGGGCTGTCTTCTCCTGGTTGCTGGGTCAACATGCCGGCCTGCCCCTCATTTCTGCCCCCTGCGCTCCACTGGCCTCTGGGTAGCAGCGTCGTAGGCGTGGGTCTTTCCCTCAACAACGAGGGAGTCGAAGCGGAGGAAGGCCTTCTTCCCCGCCTGCTTGGCCTCCTTGAGGAAGGGTAGTAGCTTGCGGCGCACGTCCCTCACCCGAGGGGTGAAGTCCTCAGAGATGTAGACCCGGGACCTGTTCTCCTTCAGCGTTCTTCGCTCAAACAGGATCCGCTCCTTGTCTTTGTACTTGTTGAAGCACACGATGATGGGGTGGGGCGCCTTGCCCCCCTTCAGACGATGGGCACGCTCCACCTCGATCTCCTCCTCTATGCCCATCTCGTCCTTCAACATTGACTTGACAGCTTTTTCACAGTCCGCCCAAGTCTCTGAGCGCCCCTGGGGGTGGGGGATTCCGTGAAAAATCAGATTATTGCGTCTGCTCCGCCCCTCCAAATCATCCAGCTTATCCTCCAGCTGCGTAACTTTCTCCTTCAACTCTCTGTTTTCTTTCATCACCGCAGTAAAGTCACTCTGAATTTTGTCCATCTGCTCCTGCATTGTAGCTTTCATACTGTCCATCTTTTTGTCCATCACATTCAACCTTTTAAACACATCAGCAATGGTCGGCTCAGACACTGCGTTTGCCTCACCCCCGGGCGACTGGTTGTCTTGGTTCCCCTGGCATGTCAAAAGAGTCTGTCGTTTCGGTGGCCCTGGGTTCGCTTCGACATCGCCACACCGGAGCAGAAAGCCGACCAAAAACACGAGAATGACTGCCACCGGTCCGCTGACACTGACAGTGCGGTAACGTAGGGCTGCCTTCCTCTGTGCTTTGCGAGCCATGAAGTTTTGAAAAGTCCAGTAAAAGGTACCGCAAATGGCACGAAAAGATACCGAACTGCTTGGCATGATGAGCTGAATCACCCTGTCGTTGTTCTAAAGTCACTAATTAAGTAATTATGTTGCAAAATGCTAAAAATGTGCGGAGCCGCTCTTCAACTGTGTGACGTCGATCGTGAGCACAACTCACCCCTGTGTGTGTCGTGTGTGTTGTTGTTGTTGTGTGTCTAATATCACCAATGTGTAAAAAGACGTTAAATAAATTCCTTCCTGTATTGCATTGCATTGCATTGTATTGTATTGTATTGTATTGAATTGTATTGCCCTGCATTGTATTGAGAAATGAATCACTTGTAAATCAGTCGAAAGTCTTCCCCCCACCCCCCACCCCACCCCAGACTCACACACACACACACACACACACACACACACACACACACACACACACTGACACACACACACAGACGCACACGCTCGCACGCACGCACGCAAACACACACACACTGAAACACACACGACTGAACCCGGCGGGGGGACAACAGACGCAGAATACAGTCATATTTAATTATTACAGCAGTTCTGCAAGAAAACAGTACATAAATTCTCAATGATGAGCGGTATCCGTAAGTTAATGGGGTGGCTTATAAGAATCTGTGTCTCCAGTGGCCACACTGGTTGCCTCCCTCGATTCGCTACCGCTGAAAGCGGTAGCGAATCGAGGGAGGCAACCAGGGTGTGTGTGCGTGTCTCTCTTGATCATCGTCAACAGAACAGCAGTGTGCAGAGTCCGAAATAGCTCAGGCGGTTAAACGTCGGAGCAGGAGAGCGAAGGGAATCGCCGGGTCGTGGGTTCGAATCCCGTCCCAGCCCCGGTAGCTGGACTCACAATCCAGGGGGGGGGGAAAAAACGGATTTGTTCAATAGCATGTCCGTTGAAAGGTCCTGGTAAATCAAAGTGGCACAGTTGGAGTGCGCCTGAGTTGATCAGTGTTCAGGTCGTACTCCATAGATTTCCCTGTCCCCCATAACCCGCCCGTCCATGATCACCTCGGTGCTCTGGACGTTAAACCCGAACTAACCCACCAACCAGCAGTGTGCAGAGAGCGCACAGACCAGAGAAAGTATATAGGAGAATACAACGACACCCATTTAAGAAACAATTGATTTATTTAATCCTTTCCGTAAATAAACAAACGCACTTGACCAAATACATTTAACAGCATTATCTGCCCAGTCAGGTCCCCCAACCCCTTGGAAACAAAAGGCTAGTTAAAATATCTTCCCGAGAAATAATGACTACCGTACACGCCACCCACCCCCACACCCCACCACTCAATGCTGTCAGAGTTGGCCTTCCTGAGAATACTTCCTGTTCATGGTAAACAATAGTCCTCTATGCCCAAATAGTGTCTCTCTCTCTCTCTCTCTCTCTCTCTCTGCACACACAAAACAAATTAGCATTCCTTTTTGTGTCAACGCTTCAATGTATGTCACTAAACCACTGTGTCATTTTTTTACTCTGGGGCAAACCAAA
>BTPG01000007.1:34507513-34534820 GCA_036245525.1 Semisulcospira habei | reverse complement strand
AGTAAAAAAATGAACAGTGGTTTAGTGACATACATTGAAGTGTTGACACAAAAAGGAATGCTAATTTGTTTTGTGTGTGCAGAGAGAGAGAGAGAGAGAGAGAGAGAGAGAGAGAGAGAGAGAGAGAGAGAGAGAGAGAGAGAGAGAGAGAGAGAGAGAGAGAGAGAGAGAGAGAGAGAGACACTATTTGGGCATAGAGGACTATTGTTTACCATGAACAGGAAGTATTCTCAGGAAGGCCAACTCTGACAGCATTAGTGGTGGGGTGTGGGGGTGGGTGGCGTGTACGGTAGTCATTATTTCTCGGGAAGATATTTTAACTAGCCTTTTGTTTCCAAGGGGTTGGGGGACCTGACTGGGCAGATAATGCTGTTAAATGTATTTGGTCAAGTGCGTTTGTTTATTTATGGAAAGGATTAAATAAATCAATTGTTTCTTAAATGGGTGTCGTTGTATTCTCCTATATACTTTCTCTCAGACCAACACAGGATGACGCCGACGCCGCACAGCAAGCAGGTAATAGGACCTAGGCAGTAAGCAAAAGACACTCGGGCCGACTGTCGTGCGCGGGGCCACTGCGGCCCTCGGACCATTGCTTACTGGGCATATAGATGACAGTCCCCGGTGCAAAACAAAGCAAAACGAAACCGAATCAACGAAGCCGAACCGAGCCTGTCGGGAAACTGATCTAGGGTGTGTTTTAGTACGCTGCATAACACTAAAGAAACAGATCGATCATGCTAGTTCAAAGGCTGTGGCGACCAGAAACGATTGGCGAGCCGCTTCTGCCGCGGCCAGTTGCAAAAAAACTTTTTCAAGCCAGTGACTGACAACCAACTGTCCCAAGTCTCATCACTCATTACGGCGAGATTTTGCGTGTGAAGACCACTAGGGCTCTGACAGGCAGATAATGGCATTGGCTATTGAGAATGATGTACAATTCGGCCCCCTGCTCTAGCCGCCGCGACAAGCATAAACTTCTCAGACTGGCACCGTCCGTGAGCTATCATCAACTATCGGCCGCCGTCTCCTGTGGCAGTTACAACATAACGCGCGCCAGAGACAAGCCGCTGCATTTGGCTTGTATAGAATGCTATTAATCGACTGAGGTGAACGGGGGGGGGGGGGGGGGGGGGGGGGGCGGGGGGGGGGGGGGGGGCAGGGGGGGGGGGGAGGAATGGAGGGGGGAGGAGATGGGGTGGGGACGGACATGGTGGTGGTGGCGGGGTGGAGGAGGGCGCTTCTACATAGACTTTACAGTCTGGCAACACAGTTTCACGTTTCACAGAACCATCAGGACATTTTTTTTTTTACGGTAAACGACAAACTCATAATTTGTTTGCTTTGCACGTTTCACGACGACTCCTTCACGGATCACGAGGATTAAAAATATGTAATCACGAATCACGAGGGGAAAAAAGTCAATCACGCATTAGGATCGTAGCTCCCCCCCCCCCCCCACCCCATCCTAACCCATTCACCCCGAGTCCTTACAGCAGGAAATGGATCGACCATGATAATTTAAGGGTAGTGCCAGATTAGCTTGGCACCAGAAGGCGCCAAGCTAATCTGGCACTACCCTTGAATTACCCTACCCTTTGCGCCTGAAGGCGCCAAGCTAATCTGGCACTATCCTTGAATTATCATGGTCAATCCATCTCCTGCAACGGGTGCATAGCCGTTAGGCAACACCTCCAAAATGTGAGAAATGGGACCTTGGGGCTAAAAGGGTTAACGGCTAGTAGACAGCAACTGTTACCAGGCAACATGAAGAGAGTCACAGAAAACGAAGCAAGACCCAGGCTGAACTGGACAGCAACTGTTACCAGGCAACACGAAGAGAGGACAGAAAACGAAGCAAGACCCAGGCTGAACTGGACAGCAACTGTTACCAGGCAACACGAAGAGAGGACAGAAAACGAAGCAAGACCCAGGCTGAACTGGACAGCAACTGTTACCAGGCAACATGAAGAGAGGACAGAAAACGAAGCAAGACCCAGGCTGAACTGGACAGCAACTGTTACCAGGCAACACGAAGAGAGGACAGAAAACGAAGCAAGACCCAGGCTGAACTGGACAGCAACTGTTACCAGGCAACACGAAGAGAGGACAGAAAACGAAGCAAGACCCAGGCTGAACTGGACAGCAACTGTTACCAGGCAACATGAAGAGAGGACAGAAAACGAAGCAAGACCCAGGCTGAACTGGACAGCAACTGTTACCAGGCAACATGAAGAGAGGACAGAAAACGAAGCAAGACCCAGGCTGAACTGGACAGCAACTGTTACCAGGCAACATGAAGAGAGGACAGAAAACGAAGCAAGGCCCAGGCTGAACTGGACAGCAACTGTTACCAGGCAACATGAAGAGAGGACAGAAAACGAAGCAAGACCCAGGCTGAACTGGACAGCAACTGTTACCAGGCAACATGAAGAGAGGACAGAAAACGAAGCAAGACCCAGGCTGAACTGGAAGGCCCGGGAATTGATATAACGGCTTAACTCATCGTACCCCAACACCGAAATCCCCAAATTTTGCCGTTGTTCTCTGAAGACTGCATTGCATTGCAGGACACAGAGCGACCATGATAGTATAAGGGTGATGCCAGAATAGCTTGGCGCCCATAGGCGCCAAGCTATTCTGGCATCACCCTTGAACTATCATGGTCGATTCATATCTTGCTGTGGCCGGTGTGTCTGGGGTAGAATGAGTTAACAAAACAAACACGGGGCAGCGCTGGAGCTGATAGCCTAGACATTTACCACAACCCTCTCTCTCCCCTTGGCGTTGGACCTAAGACTGATACGGCAAACGGTTAAGGTCCGGCCAACCATCCCATAAACGTATGTATGTTGCAGGCAACAGCTTGCGTTTTCACGAAGCTCGCACGACAGTCACAGGCACTGGATGATCGTTGCTGAAATCGACCCCTTCTATAACGCGGGTAGTAGGGAATAGCAACAACGGTGCTATACTGACGAGCAAAAGAAATGCGACATTTTTGGAATCATTGGAAACACTTCTTTAGTGTTTTTTCCGAGGATTAAAAAAAAATGTCGCATTTCCGACGTTTGATCGTCGTAATATTTCCTAATATCCGCGTTATACAGAGGCCCGATTTCAGCATCGATCATCCTTTGCCTGTGCAACAGACGGCAGTGGACGATTTGGTGTCAGTATGTCTGAACAAGCTGAAACACACTTTAAAATTATAATTGTGTCTATTAGTGTTTGATTTGTCAGTTCAACCAGGCTTTGTATACGTCGCAAACGGACTGAATACAGAAGGTGAGCGCTTCACTGCGCTATCAGTTTTTGAAGTGTAGTCTCTTTTCTGTCATAAAAAAATATTTGTGATGATGATAGATGAATCGATATTCAGTCTGAAAACACATGATGTCTACGGTACAAACAATCGTGGGACAATCGTAATGTCAGCTTTGCGGCCTCGCCCTATATATATATCAGGGCCGGATCAAGGTAAGTAGAAGGGGGGGGGGTTACAAGTGATGGTATTGGGCCGGACGGAAGGTGGGAAAATTTTAAAATAGTTTTCGAAGACCAATAAACTAATTAAGAGCTTAAAAAAAACTACATATATATATATTTTTTTTTCTTTCTGAGGTACATCGGATGGCCAGGGGGGGGGGGGGGGGGGGGTTCCGGAACCCAGGAACCACCCCCCAGATCCGGCCCTGTATATATATATATATATATATATATTTATATATATATATATAATATATATATATATCTATATATATATATATATATATATATATATATCATTACTTATAACAAAGGCGTCGCCCAAGCCAAAAAATGCACTCAATCAGAGTAGCTCCAAGGGACATAATTTTTCAATAAATTCTGAGAATGCTGTGCTAATATGCCATGGAAATCCAGGCTGGTAAGCTTGCATTGTGTCATCAGGACATCAGCTGTCCTTTTGTGACTGCATCGCTTATTAGATCTTTTGAGCCTTCCACTGAACACCTACTACATAAAGCAATAGGGACTACCCCCAAGCGCCCCGCAACCCGCTGGAGAATATCCAGTCCTCCCCCCGAGAGGGAAGGCTAGTGCATGAATATTCCCAAACAGATCTTGGACCTGCTGGATAGATTTAAGATTTTGCCGCCTACGACCGGTTTCGACCCAAGGTGGGTCTCATCAGGTAGGCATACGGCGTAACCTGAAATTGCAAACACAACGCATATACCAGAAGCCGCCTCCAGAATTTGACTGGTAGCAACCACTAGTCCAGCGTGGATTGCATCCCTAAAGCTTTATGGGGTGTTGCAGTGGAAGAAGACTGACTAATTTTGAAAAGGCAACACCTAGGCGATTTTGTGGTACAATTATTCATTACTTATAACAAAGGCGTCGCCCAAGCCAAAAAAATGCACTCAATCAGAGTAGCTCCAAGGGACACAATTTTTCAATAAATTCTGAGAATGCTGTGATATATAATATATATATATATATATATATATATATATATATATATATATATATATATATATATATATATATTTATATATATATATATATATATATATATATATATATATATATTGCGCCTTTAAACTATTGGCATTGTCGTAACGTCAGTTTAGTATAAACACACACAGACTTTTCGTTCATACGAGCACTATAAGAATAGGCTTATTCAATCAGTGCTATCTGCTCATTCACACCGTGAAGTCACGTTCACACGGCCTTTGGGACTACGTCAGTGTGTTAGGGGTTGGGGTGGGGTGGGGTGGGGTGGGGTGAAAGGGGGGGGGGGTTGTTGTATATAGGCCTATATGATGAGTTTTAACTGCGCACCATCATGTCTGTGTGAGATGGATCGACCATGATAATTCAAGGGTAGTGCCATATTAGCTTGGCGCCTTCTGGCGCCAATCTAATCTGGCACTACCCTTGAATTATCATGGCCGAACTATGCCTCGCTGTTATGTCTTAACCCTGTTCCCCCACCCGGGTCTGCCCTGGGGGACTTGGGTGGGGTTAACTACTTTTTAGTTCTCAGGGTCACCCTGGTCAGCCACACAGGGTGGGTTTTCTCCTCTATTCTTGGTTCTGTCTGCCCTTGTTCCATTCCCCTGTATTTTCATTTTTTAAACTCTCCCTGCTGTCTGCGCTGCCTGTAGGCCTAGCTCTTAATATTGGACGCGTGTTGCTAAAGCTTTATTTAGCGTATTAGACCGGCTGGCGACGTGCATTCAATATTCTGTTTAGCCGTTGGTTGTTTGTTTTTTTTTTCTTTTTCACAAGCAGTGCAGGCACGTCCTGAGAAAGCCTTGTTGCTGTCGGGACGTTAAGCAATGTACAACCAAGCATCCTACCTTAACCCTGTGACTGTAGATGGCGGTTTTTTGTCGCGATGATTCCTGCACGATCACGACAAAAACCGCTGCCGACAGCCAAAGCTTGTATTAACTCATTCAGTCCGACGGCCGTATTTCCCAAATTTTGGAGGCGAAATCTAATGACTATCCACCAGTTGCAGGAGATGGATCGACGATGATAATTCAAGGGCAGTGCCAGATTGCGCATGGCGCCGACAGGCGCCAAGCGCAATCTGGCACTACCCTTGAATTATCATGGTCGACCCATCCGCTCCTGCTGTAGTGCGTCACTGAGGGCTGAATGGGTTAAACCTATTTCAAGAGACGCAGGTTGAAAACTAGAATGAGTGACGCATAATCATGTGCTTGCTATTTCTACAAACATGGATGTGGACGCGGATTCGGCCCATTGAAAAAAAAAAGGTTTTCCTTGTGGTCACATGATACAGTCAAATTTGGCCAGTTGAGGCAGTGCAAGGACCGGTGTTTTTAAAAATAATTTTTGTCTTGTTTGAAAATTTGTAGTAGGGCTGAATGTTGGAATTTGCTGGAAATTTCTGGTTAGCTGAGAGGAGACATGTTTGGTGCTTTGATTCATACTATCCTGAGCTTATCCAGTGGACAATTGTGGGCCTATGTTGTGTTGCCATTGACGTAGTGATTTGAGGGGCACGCTGATTTCAGCTGTGCTTGGGTGTGGGGTTGGTAAGGAACCAGTCTCATAGCCAAGAAATGAGACGGGTGATGTGCTTGTTTTTTTTTTTTTTTTTTTTTGTGTATTTAGTGCTTGGCAAATGTGCAGCTGGTGGGCGGTAGTGTTTTTTAGGGAATTGAAAAATTAGGGGATGACTGGGACTGACTAAGGCTAAGAGACTGGACAGTACGGAAACGGCACTGCGGTCCGCGTGACCTTGTCTGAGTTACTCATAACTGCAAAAACACATGGATGTGGACGCGGATTCGGCCCATTGAAAAAAAAAAGTTTTCCTCGTCTGAGTAACTCATAACTGCAAAAACACATGGATGTGGACGCGGATTCGGCCCATTGAAAAAAAGTTTTCCTTGTCTGAGTTACTCATAACTGCAAAAACACATTCTCCCGACCTTCACAGATCGATTCACTGCTTTGTTTTCAACGCCGTCATTTTGTCGCCTGCAATAAAACTGACAGCACCGTGCATTAGACAGAAATCTGAACCCGAACAACCACGGGGTGGCCATCCGGGTGGGTTGAAATCGATGGCCACCCGGGTTCAAATCGCCGGATCATGCCGGGGGGCTGTAAACTGAAGCGCCCGATCGATAAAGTCAATATATAATTTAGCCTGCCGCTCTTCCCTTTTGGAATATGGTTAGCGTTTTTCGTCAAAGTAACGCCTTCTGTTGTGTTTGTAGTGCTTCCTGTCAAAATGGCTCCATATGTTGGCGTGATGGTAGTGTTTCTGTCAATGAAACTCATTATTTTAGCGTGATGGTAGTGTTCCTGTCAACGCGGGCCGTTACTTTTGGCGTGATGGTAATGTTATGACGCGTCATTATATTGCGTGATGGTAGTGTTCCCGTCAAAGTGACGCGTTATCTGTGCGTGATGGTAGTGTTTTCTGTCAAAATGGTTCCTTATTTTGGCGTGATGGTAGTGTTTCCTGTCAAAGTGACCCTTATTTTGGGGTGATTTATTTGGCGTGTTACTACATGTACCATCATGCCAAACTGCACGCCATCAAAGTGACCGCGTACAGTAAGCTTTATTTGGTATGTTGCACTGCATACACTAATAATAATAACAAAATAATAACATACTAATAATACCAGTCATTATATGGGCGTGTTATCCCCCGCCGCGAGCTGAACTCCACACGCACACTCACGTGTAACAGACGCATTCCGACAGCGTAACGGTGCGAGAAAACACCACAAGACAAACTGGTACAGGATATTCACGTATTTGTAATTTATAAAGTGACCCGAAGCCGGTATGGCAGGTATCTTTGGGACATGGGATTCTTGTAGACATTGCTGAGCTTACCAAAATGTCCTCACGGCATATGAAAATGGCGGCTAGAACTTCTGACGAAGCGACGGGTACGCAGCGCAAGACTGCCTGTGTAGGGGCTTCGAACCGACGGTTGGACTACTTGGAAGGTTAATTTATTTAACCCGTTCAGTGCCGAGAAAACGTCAACATCATCCATCGGCAAGAGGCATAGATCCTCATGAGCCCCTGCAGTTGCGGGGGCTCATGAGGATCTATGTCTCTCGCTGACGACCACTTTAAATCCACGTTCCTGTGAGAACTAGGGTTTGTGGATGTTAAATTAACGAAGATTGCAGAAACACAGTGTGCGTCATCTGGCACTGAAAAGGTTAATACATCCGGGTTGGGATCAAACTATGCAACACGTGCCGCTTTAGGCTACGCGGCACTGAGCCGGCGGCGCATTCCGGGATGCGCGGCACGTCAGTCTCAAATGACCCGAAGCTGTGTCGTGGTTCGCTTCCTGGTGGTGTCAGTGAAACGATACCGTGTCAGACAGTGTAATAGCACAGGAAACCACCGACAGTGAGTTTAATTCTACAGGACTCCGCCGGCGGCGCGTTTTTATACAGTTGGGTCAATTTAGCGTCAGAATAGGGCGACACGACCCCGGTCTACCCTTGCATATAATATAGTGCGTGACAAATCAGTTTTGCATGCATGCAGTCCGGAGAGCATAGATTCTCGTGAGCCTCTCAGTGCAGCTACACGGTCTATGCAAGAGGCACAGATCCTCATGAGCCCCCGCAATTGCGGGGGCTCATGAGGATCTTTGCCTCTTGCTGACACCACTTTGTATTTGTCTACGATCCCTTGACGGCTAAAGTTGTTTGGCGTTGAGTTAACAAAAATTTCACAATAATATGTCCTTTGTCAGTGAAGAAGTTTTTTTTCACATTTTTTTTCCATCTTTAAATTGAGGTGGGCCTATAATGCTGTCATTTGTGTACCATGACGCCAAGGCAACGAAGGTTCTCGCACCTAAAGACAAATTTCCATTTCTGGAAAAAAAAAAAATGCAACACCTCCCCCCCCCCTCCCCCCCCCCAAAAAAAAAAAAAAAAAAAAAAAAAAAGCAACAAAGTTCGTTGCAAAAGTTTGGTTAGCGGCATGAACGGGCCTTTGTTTGAACTTAACATGTTTTATTGATAAGAGAGCTTCCCGGAAATGGCGGCTCCTGGTGAAGCACGCTGCACCCTCTGAGTCCTATTGTTAATTCAATAACGCGATTTAAAGCCACAATACTTAGCTTTACGTATGCCAACACGGTGTAAATATTGTTTGTTTACTATGCGGCCGAGATATTGAATAAGAGGGAATCATTTGCTTTGCTAAATCTGTGTCAGCATACCCTCTATCATACTGTCAGCATACCCTCCACACGTATTATGTATGCATATGAGTAGAGGTGGGTGTGAATGTATAAGTGTTGCTCAGTTCAGTCCATAAAAGATGTTTGTATGAGATGTGTAAGAGTTATGTGTAAAGATTTTGTAGTGTTTACTTTATATCCATTTGGAATTTGTAGCTGTGAAGTGCAGGGAGAAAATGTTCATAATTATGCTATATTGTTTTTATGTCTTGTTTGTACTATTTGTTATAAATGTACCACAACCGAATTTCTCTTTTCGAGATAATAAATTACTCTTATTCTTATTCTTATCATCCCGTGCGGTAGGTTTATTTAACGTGTTGGACCGGCTGGCGACATAATTCAATATTGTGTTTAGTTTTTTTTTTTTTTCACAAGCAGTGCAGGCACGTCCTGAGAAAGTCTTGTTGCTGTCGGGACGTTAAGCAATGTACAACCATGTAAACTGCCATGAGATGGCCTTAGCCGCCTGCTCGGCGTTAAACCCAGATAACTAACTCGTCTGCAAAATGTTTGCATGACATAGTTTGCCACACATATTGTGCTTGCTGTGGTGGTGGTGTGGTGGTGGGGGGGGGGGGGGGGGGGGCTTTGTATCACTAACATAAACTTTAGTATGGTGGAGAGAAAGACTGAAAAAAAAAAACGCCATATTTGGAGTTCATCGGCTTTACCAGGGCCTTCTTTAGCCAATGTTGCCATGTGACGAGTTGGAAAAATAGCATCACGATGTAAAGAAAAGATGACGTAATAGGCGATGTAAGTGTTCTATATATTACAAGTAGCTATGATGTCATTCCGACAGTGCTGTCATAACACAAACTGTGCCCGACCCTGTCTGCAAAGTACGTCTGCCGTGTGGAGGCAAAAGGCAGTAAGTCCATTATTGTGAAAAGCGAGCTTTGCATTGTATTACAATAAAAAATCTCGCTTTTGACAAAAATGGACATGCTGCCTTTTGCAATTCACAGCCGGGGCCGATCTGTCAGACCTTAACAATTCCGCGTCACCGTAGCTTTAAATGGACTACAACATTATCAATCCTTGCTATTGCCTCATACCTGTCTCATCTTGTTCAATAAGGCGAGCTTTCACCCTTTGACTGCTGAGAGATATGGTGAACAACATCCAAATGCAAGAGACATAGATCCTCATGAGCCCCCGCAGTCGCGGGGGCTCATGAGGATCTCTGTCTCTTGCTGAGACCATGTGCCTCCATATTCCCTGGCCGGTCGAAGTTCTTTGGCGTTGAGCTAATGATTTCAGAAGAACTGAGAAGAAGAAAAAATCTCAGTGCGTCCTTTGGCAGTGAAGGAGTTAAGTTGCATGACTAATCGTCTGGCGCGTGCAGCTGCCGATACGGTGTGTTAACCTTTTGCTGGCTGCACGCGCACTGGCCAGGGTTAACTTGAAATACGCTGGTCTTGAAGAAAATTCAGCCCCCACACAGGTCAATGGCGGCACTACGTCAGTCACAGGCTGGCACGGACTCACCCCATCACCGAGGCCAGAACCGGACGCAGTCCGTTGTGTGTTGTTTTTGTTTTCTTGTGGGAAAATCATTGTGAATTCAGCGTCAAAACTGAAGATTCCCGGCCGTCAGTGAAGCATGAATACACAGTGGTTTCAGCAAGAGGTATAGATGCGGGGGCCGGCTCATGAGGATCTATACCTCTTGCAGTTGGGTCGGTGGTGTTCAGATTGTGTCGGCAGTGACGGGATTAAGCGTCTTGTGCATGCAGAAAACAACAGCGTTTTGGCGGCTGCATGCACTGGGTGGTTAAAAATGTATTTTCGAGAAAATTCCCACAGGCGGGTCAATACGGGCACGTGAGTTTGATAATGTACTGGTACAGTGCAGAGGGAATAAAGAACGCCCGTCCCTTTAGCCATAGTAATAACTTGAAGAGCGCCCGTCCCTATAGCCATCCGGTCCCTATAGCCATAGTAATAAAGAGCGCCCGTCCCTATAGCCATAGTAATATAATAAAGAGCGCCCGTCCCTATAGCCATAGTAATAAAGAGCGCCCGTCCCTATAGCCATAGTAATAAAGAGCGCCCGTCCCTATAGCCATAGTAATAAAGAACGCCCGTCCCTATAGCCATAGTAATAAAGAGCGCCCGTCCCTATAGCCATAGTAATAAAGAGCGCCCGTCCCAATAGCCATAGTAATAAAGAACGCGCGTCCCTATAGCCATAGTTGGGGGAGCTGGGTGGCTCGGTGGTAAAAGCGTTTGCCTCCAGACCAAAAGGTCCCGGGTTCGAATCCAGCTTGGGTCAAAATTTGCTCAGACCCTTTTTCGTTGTCCCCGTCTTTGAAATCACCCTCGCGGTGGACAAAAGACGTTAAGCCCTAAACATTTAACATTTCCTATAGCCATAGTAATAAAGAGCGCCCGTCCCTATAGCCATAGTAATAAAGAACGCCCGTCCCTATAGCCATAGTAATAAAGAGCGCCCGTCCCTATAGCCATAGTAATAAAGAGCGCCCGTCCCTATAGCCATAGTAATAAAGAGCGCCCGTCCCTATAGCCATAGTAATAAAGAGCGCCCGTCCCTATAGCCATAGTATTGGTGCCAGCAGTGATAATGACACGTGGCTAATTTGCTGTGAGTCTCTCTCTCTCTCTCAACGAGTGTACCTAATCATGATGTACCCTTGAAAAATCAGTGCCAATGTGCGTGTGTGTTCGGTGTAAGTGCGTGTTTGTGCGTGCGTGTGTGTTTGTACGTACGTGCGTATGTGTGTTTGTACGTACGTGTGTGTGTGTGTGTGTGTGTGTGTGTGTGTGTGTGTGTGTGTGTGTGTGTGTGTGTGCCGCGTCCTTGTGCTGGTGTGTGTGTGTTCTTGTATGTGTTTGCGTGCGTGCGTGCGTGGGTGGGTGTTCTTGTGTGTTTGTGCGTGCGTGCGTACGCGGATGTGTGTGTGTGTGTGTGTGTGTGTGTGTGTGTGTGTGTGTGTAGGACAGAGCCCACCCACCCACCCCCACCCACCCCCCTCCCCAACCCCCCCCCCCCCTTCCGGTCCTTGCCAGTGTCCTAATGCGTGTACACGCAGGGTGCAGCTCGTTCTCACGGTACGGCGCACAGTCCTTATCCTGCTCCTGCACCCCCCCCCCCCCCTAGCTCTCCCTCTATGCGAGGGACACAGACAGGAATAAATCGGCCGTCATCTATTGTCCCTTCATTCAAACTTCGAGAAAAACAACAACAACATGTGTAGACTTTCATACGCTCAGTGAAGCATCAGAAAGTGGACGCGTCGCGGCCTTAAGTTGATTCTATTGCACAAACCGTATTAACGCATTAAGGTGCCGCGTATCAATAGGTGCGAAAGTGTTGTATCTATAGCGGCGTTGCCGCCGGCCGGAAACCAACTCATTTAACTCATTGTACCCCAACACCGAAATCCTACAATTTTGCGGTTGTCCTCTGAAGACTGCACTCTAGTGCAGGACTGACACAGATCGACCATGAGAGTTCAAGGGTGATGCCAGTATAGCTTGGCGCCCATAGGCGCCAAGCTATTCTGGCATCACCCTTGAACTATCATGGTCGATCCTTTTCTTGCTGTGGTGTGTCTGGGGTAGAATGAGTTAAGGTGCCCAGCATCGATAGCTGCGCAAGTGTCGTATAGCGGCGTTGCCTTCAACTCGACACTTTCGCAGCTATTGACGCTGGGCACTGACCTTGAATGAGTTAAACTGAAGACTGAGAAGCCAGCTATGTGTGTGCTAGTCTGTGAGTCTGGCCTTTTAGCCTTCGGTCGTAAGGTCCAAAATCACAGGCCAGTACGTCAGTGCAGACGCCATAATAACACTGACGTGGGTGCTGAGTGCCCCTAACTGAGTCACCGTTATAAAGCTTGACATCAACAGGTGTATTGACACACCATAATAATTATATTATCCGCTGTAAAACAATCCCCGGCGGTGAACAACTCTTGGGCGGTCATACCACGCACGCTGACAAAAACGGGTGTAGCCATCATTTCCTCTGCTTGCACCATGAAAACCTAATACATTGTATCATGCCTTCGCTATGCTCCTTTACTTACCAAGATATTTATCATTGGAGGGGATGGAATGGGGCGGGGGGTGAGGTGGATATGTGTGTGTGTGTGTGTGTGTGTGTGTGTGTGTGTGTGTGTGTGTGTGTGTGTGTGTGTGTGTGTGTGTGTGAGGGGGGGGGGGGGAGGATTGTAGTGTGCACGACACGTTGCTTTTCAGCCTCCAAAATGAAAACTACAAATAAATATTATTCCTCCCAACCGTACAGCAACAACAAAATCCAAATGATTATTGGGGTGGGACAAGGGAAACACTGCCCCCCCCCCCCCCCCACACACACACACACAGAGAGACACACACACACACACATATTTACTTAGGGGGAAGGAGGGAGGGGGGGGGAGGGAACAGGCCCGCCTTCACTCCCTCCTACGGTTCTCAGGGTATATCACTGATGCCTTGTCGATAAATGACACGGATTTATGATTGGTTGTAGGTTGTACATTGCTTAACGTCCCGACAGCAACAAGACTTTCTCTGGACGTGCCTGCACTGCTTATATATATATATATATATATTTAAAAAAGTAAACAGAATATTGAATGCATGTCGCCAGCCGGTCTAATACACTAAATAAAAGACCATTAAGCAACACACATCCAATATCAAGAGCTACAGGCAGCGCAGACAGTAAGGAGAGTTTAAAAAAGGAAAATACAGGTGAATGGACCAAGGGTAGACAGAAACACATGCTCCAGAATAGAGGGGAAAACCCACCCTGCGGGGCTGACCAGGGTGACCCTGGGAACTAAAAAGTAGTTAACCCCACCCAAGTCCCCCAGGGCAGACCCGGGTGGGGAAACGGATTTATGAGCTTTAAAATTCATGACTGTACTGTGTAAAACACAACACTCCTGGCAACACTGCGCAATAAAATTATCTACAGATTAACATGGTGGGGTACCGGACACGGGTGGGTTAGGATAAGATGAGGTGGGATGGCCCGGGTGGTTAAGAATCAGGGCTCAGCTTCATAGATGAACTTAGTCCTGCGCCAGACACTAAGCAAGGTGCTCCGCGATAGCACCACAACACTCACCCCGCTATAGCGCCACAACACTCACCCCGCGATAGCGCCACAACACTCACCCCGCGATAGCGCCACAACACTCACCCCGCGATAGCGCTACAACACTCACCCCGCTATAGCGCCACAACACTCACCCCACGATAGCGCCACAACACTCACCCCGCTATAGCGCCACAACACTCACCCCGCGATAGCGCCACAACACTCACCCCGCGATAGCGGAGCACCTTGCTTAGTGGCTGTCGCGGGACTAAGCTCACTAATCTCACTCACGCAAAACTGTCGACAGAAGTGTGACCACTCCAACACGATTGACCCGCTATCGTCTGCCGGTAATAAAGCTCTATCAGCCTGCTGCCTTGCCCGCATTTAGGGCTCTCATACCCTGCAGACGCGGAACAGACGAGCGCTTGTCACCGTGAGATCGTAGTCGCAGACATTCGCAACGCTGGGACTTGTCCGCAAAGACTACCTACCGGATGAAGACACGTTCACCATGATAGTTAAAAGGTAGTGTCGGACTAGCCTGACAACTGCTAGCTTGCCATCAGGTCGAAATTTCCAACTTGAAATTCTGAAGTTCGCCTTTGCCGAAGTCAAAGTAACAGTTCAGAAGGCAAACTGACCAAGATAGTTCAAGGGTGGTGCCAGAATAGGCTTAGCGCCTCTTGACTTCCACTGACGATAGACCGACCATGATAGTTCAAGGGTAGTACCAGACTAGTTGGGCACCCCTAGATTCGGCTAGCGACGAAACCGTTTGCCTTTTGACTCGGCCGCTATCATCGAAAGGTATACACCGACCATGATAGTTCAAGGGTGTTGCCAGAGTAGCTTGGCCATTCGCGACGGACGATATTCCTATCCTGATAGTTCATGAGTGTTACCAGAATAGTTCGGCACCCCAAGACTGCTAGCGACGAAACCGTTCCCCGTTTGAAAGCTACTGACGAAAGGTACTATACACCGACCATGATAGTTCAAGGGTGGTGCCAGAATAGCTTGAACTATCACATGACGGCTGTCTCGATCCAGTACACCATTATTGGAGGGTGTGTGGGCGGGGTGGTTTCAAATTATGAATATTGAACGGTGTAGAGACAAGCTGGTGGACGGTGGCGGAAACAGCAACTGTTACATCAGTCGCCGGCGTCACGTTCGGGCGTCACAATTGAGATCAGTCAAGTTAAAATGGGGGGGGGGGGGGGGGGGGGGGGACGGTTGGGAAAGTGGGTCGACGCACATGCAACAGCCGAGAAACGGCAGCTTTTGCGCGATGCGTATCGGATCTAGCGTCACCACAGACTAATCGGTCATTTCCGTTAGTTTGTTTATTTGGGTTTAACTGCCGAGCAGGCGACTAAAGCCGACCGTCTCGCGGTGGCGGTCACAGTAATTTCAAGTAAGAGTTGCACTGAATGTATCCATGGCGGTCTTGGATTGCTAGAATATAATACAACGGGTTCTCAATGATGTGTCGTGCCTCAGCTAAGACTTTCCTACCCTTCTTGTCATATCCACGTGAGCAGCAGAGGTTCAGTTTCGGCTTCCCCTGGCGGTGCGACCAGGTGGAACTCTAGCTTCTATGTACGAGCTGAAAAAAAAAAAAAACCCGGCGGGAAAGGCTTTTCACTGATTTTACGATGTACAATAGTCAATGTTAATCTTTTGCCGTCCGGCGTTATTGCAAGACATATTGTGAACTTTAACACAGGATATAAAGGAGATATTGCGAAATGTTCACCCTTTGTTGCCTGGGGCCCCGGGGCGTTTTCCGAAGCCGCAACAAAAGCGTTTGGGTAGTGTTATTCGATGACACGGAAGAGCTTTCATAAAGGGGATCTTGTGAACTCAGTATCGCAACAGTTTCCTGCCGGCACGATCATTGCTGTAACCCCTTCGATGCCGAGATACACTGAACCCAAACCAGCTGCAAGAGACATAGATCCTCATGAGCCCCCGCAGTCGCGGGGGCTCATGAGGATCTATGTCTCTTGCTGAGACCAATTTGTACCTATGTTCCTTGGACGATTGTGGTTTTTTGGTCGATGAATGTACAAAGGTTCCGGAAATACAATGTCTACGGACAGTGGCCCGGGGGGTTGGGGGGGGGGGGGGGGGTAAGCCCTCAGTGACAAGGTCGACGTGAATGATAAACTACACAGAAGGGCACAGCTCACACCAAAATACCTACACTTAGCTCAGATTTTACTGCATGCATCTCCAGTTACAATGCTACACTCCTCCAAAATAAAGACACCTTCCCAGAACGCAAAAGTCCATTGGTCCCCGCGACGTCGGCTACGTGAATTAGAGGGTTTCAGTTCACACGGGGAACTGATTCGCCTGAAACGATGCTACCTGTAATAAACGGATTACACTAGGCACATGTGTAACACTCGGTCCCGGCCTCGTGCCGCTTGGATGTTAGACATGGAGTTACACGGAAGTGGCGTGATGTGTGTCAGTGACGCTGAGCCCTCGTGTCTAAATACCAGAATTCGGGATATTTTTGTCGAAACTGTCGAAATACCCAAACTTCTAGGACTATGTTCACTTATGAGAACCTGAAGGTGGACTATGAATCAGTGAATCAATGTTATTTTACAACGGTAAAGGCATTGACATCGTCATTGACACAGCCATTTTACAAACCTGCCGTTTTACAAACCTGACTACTATAGTTCAAGGGTAGTGGTGCCTGAATAGCTTGGCGCCTGTAGGCGGCGCCAAGCTAGTCAGGCACCACTACCCTTGAACTATGGGTTCTGATCGTAAAAGCTCAAAGGTGGTGTCAGAGTAGCGCAGCAGGGTAGTGAAAGAATAGGTTGGTGCCTCGGTACCTACGTGGTTGTCGATTGTCAGGGAGGAATGGTTCTGTATTGGCCGCATTGCAGGTGTTTGTGGGGACTGAATTGGTGTCAGTAACAACAGCAGCGTGCACTATTGAAATTGTGATGGATGAATAATCCTCTTGGTGAAAACTTGACGCCGATGAATGATTCTCCGAGTGAAGTATCACGATACACGCACGTATGCACACACACACACACACACACACACACACACACACACACACACACACACACACACACACACACACACACACGCACGCACGCACACACACATACATAGACACCCAGAGAGAGAGAGAGAGAGAGAGAGAGAGAGAGAGAGAGAGAGAGAGAGAGAGAGAGAGAGAGAGAGAGAGAGAGAGAGAGAGAGAGAGAGATGAAATGAAATGAAATGATACTTTATTTTTCAAGGATAAATGATTAGGTACGGTCTTCAATGACCTTTTTTCAATCATGTCCTTGCTAAGCTATAGCATGCACGTAAACACACATACACATAATTGTATATATAAAAGTATACATAATAATAGTGAAAAGTTCAGGCAACAGAGAGAGAGAGAGAGAGAGAGAGAGAGAGAGAGAGAGAGAGAGAGAGAGAGAGAGAGAGAGAGAGAGAGAGATACTGTTTATTGCCATTTGCCTTAAGAACATAAAGCATAGGAATGTGTGTTGGTGTCGTTACAATTACAAACATCACAGTCAACAAACCTACAAACAAAAAACAATTAATACTCTGTCACACAAATCCAATGCCCAACACACACTGTAAAAACTTTAAAACTAAGCAACTAATATCACAAACCAATACATACCATACACACCCCCGCTCATCTTCCACACACACACACACACACACACACACACACACACACACACACACACACACACACACACACACACACACACACACGCGCGCGCGCGCGCGCACACACACACACACACACACACACACACACACACACACACACACACACACACACACACACGCCTATTAATCTAGGGAATCGAAATTAATTAAAAGTATATCGTTTAAGAAGAAAACACTAGAACATCTTAGAGTGAATGTCACTAATTTAGTGATCACATTTGGATGTAAAACTGGTTAATATATATATATATATATATATATATATATATATATATATATATATATATATATATATATATATATATATATATATATTATAATATAAGTAGTCCGTTCAGGTATTAAGTTACTGTAACAAGATGTTATATAAACGATTTTTGAAGGTTCTAGAGTTAGAAATGGATTTAATTTGGGGTGCTAGTTCGTTCCAGGCTTTGGCACATGAGAACGAAAGGCTGGTTTTATATATATCGAGCCTGGCCCATGGTAGCTGTAACAAACTGTTCCTCGTGTTTTGTCTTTGACTATCCAAAAATAACATACGAAGGTAAGATGGGGTTTTATGGTGAAGAATTTTATGCATAAGTATGCATCGATTAAATGTGAACTGTTTATTCAGGTTTAGCAGTCGGATAGTTCTAAACTTTTCGTCGGTGGGAGAGGGACCAGGCACAGTTAACTTTACCCCTCGACGGTACAATGAGTTAAGTTTTTTAATGTACGTCACTGCATCCATCCCAGATAGTGGAGCAGTAATCACAGTGTGTCTTAATGTGGGCATGGAGAAAGAGTCTTCTAGTGTCAGTGTTAACTATTTGACTTAGTTTTGATAGCAGGAATAGATTTTTAGATATTGTTTTGCATGTGTTTTCCGGCGATATGTGGTTCCCAGCTGAGCTGGTTATCTACTGTGACTCCAAGCAAACGATGTTTTTTTAACTTGATCAAGGGGCTCAGAGTTCAGGTATAATGTTAAGGGCAGGAGACCACATTGATGTTTTTGGCGTGAAGTAATCAACATACTCTTTGTCTTTTGGACACTAATTATCATATGATTATGTTGGCACCAGCTTGAAACCTCATCAAGACTCTGCTGGAGAACTTCGTTTATTTTTGGCAATTCGCTGTTTGATGTATGTATGGTAGTGTCATCAGGAAATAAGTCACACGTTGCATCGGGATGTGAGATAGAGAATGGTAAATCATTGATAAATATGTTGAACAACAATGGGCCCAAAATTGACCCCTGGGGAACACCACACGTTACTAAACCTTCACTCGAGTAATTACCATTAAGCAAAACTTTCTGTCTTCTGTCACTTAGATAGGATGATATCAGATGTACGGTATTGGAATCGATGTGATACATCGGTAGTTTTTTTTAATAAGATAGAGTGGTTGACTAAATCAAAGGCTTTTTTAAGGTCAAGAAAAACTGCACCTGATAACTGAGAATTATTAATGGCTGTAAGCCATTTATCAATGATATGTATAAGGGCAGTTTGGCAAGAGTGTTGCGGACGAAACCCAGACTGCATTTTACTGAGTAGACAGTTCTGTTCTAGAAAATTTTGCAGATGTGTATGGATATGTTTTTCAATAGGTTTTGAGATGACTGGTAGAATGGAGATAGGTCTATAATCATTCAATGAGTTTAAGGTGTTGTTTTTGGGAAGGGGAATGACCTTAGATGCTTTTAACTCATCAGATAAAAGGGGGCGCTAAAAAAGTGACTGAAAGCAATGCATATGGAAGCCCCCCCCCCCCCCCGAAGGGGGGCGTATCACATATCCCACTGTTCCAGCCACTCAGTGCATGGAAATTTAAATCTAGGTCCCCCCAAGAGGGGTCCAGATATTTAGCCGGTGTGGACAGCTGTTTCGGTCTTGGCGACCTCTTCAGCACACCATCGGCGATACTGGAGGAGGCAGGAATTTCTGCCTACCTGCAATGACAACCACATTTTACTGTGGTGTCTGCAGGGGCATACATTCCATGCCACCACCTAGAGCCAAATTTCCATGCACCCTAAAAGAGAACCTACCAAAAGGGGTTCACTTTTTTCAGTCACTTTTTTAGCGCCCCCTCTCTATCCTATCTTCTTTTTCTTTTTTTTTGTGCTTTGGCCACAGTAGATCTATGATCACTGGTCAATCATGCACACTTCTCTCCCCTGACAGTGCTATTATCTACTTTACTTTGTAACCTTCCTAAAATATTAGCACTGGCAGTCCCCCCTTTTCTTTTCATCAGGGAATATATTTCTTTGAATAGAAAGATTGTAAATGAACTTTAGACAATCAACTATGTAGGGCAGAGCTATTTTAAGAATTTCACAACTGATGCCATCTGAACCATCTGACGTCTTTTTCATATTATATATATATTTACCCACGTCAAAAACAGTCATTGGGGGGAGTGAAAAAACACAACCAGCAGTACTGTTACTGTGAAATCGTAGTTCTCGGAACATTGGTATTTCGCAGGATCATTTGTATTAGTGCGTGCTAAAGTCTCAGCTATGCTAAGAAAGTGGGTATTGAAGGTATCTGCAGTGAGCTCAGGTGCAATGTTCATGTCTCTGTGATTGTGACCTAGAGAGAGAGAGAGAGAGAGAGAGAGAGAGAGAGAGAGAGAGAGAGAGAGAGAGAGAGAGAGAGAGAGAGAGAGAGAGAGAGAGAGAGAGAGAGAGAGAGAGAGAGAGAGAGCAACACTAAACGAACAAACCAACTGGCAAACCGTGGCACACGTACAGACACATGTTCGTTGATTGTACATTGCTTAACGTCCCGACAGCAACAAGACTTTCTCAGGACGTGCCTGCACTGCTTGTGAAAAAAAACCCAAACTAAACAGAATACTGAATGTATGTCGCCAGCCGGTCTAATACGCTAAGAAACCTAAGACCATTTAGCAACCCACATCCAATATCAAGAGCTACAGACAGCGCAGACAGTAGGGAGAGTTTAAAAAAGGAAAATAAAGGTGAACGGACCAAGGGTATACAGAAACACATGCCTCAGAATAGAGGGGAAAACCCACCCTGTGGGGCTGACCAGGGTGACCCTGGGAACTAAAAAGTAGTTAACCCCACCCAAGTCCCCCAGGGAAGACCCGGGTGGGGGGCGTACAGACACACAGACACAACATGCCGCCGGGACACATTTTATACAGTGACACCACACACACACGTGCGCTTATACGCACACGTGACAAACTCGCGCGTATCAATGCACACTATGCCGATAAAATGAATCATGCATAAGCGTTGGTCCCACTCAGTGATACGCCAGGACATCATCATAATATTACACATCATAACGACATGTACCAAAGACAAATAGCGTCAGCACACCAAAGCAAAGCGGCTAACTTTCACCACGTGACACAGAAAGATGACGGCGTGACCGTCCCGTGACCTTGACCTACCTGAGCTGGTACGGTTTGCGACACGCAGGTGGGGAGGGAAACTGCCACAAGACAGGCCACCAATACGGACAATTTCGCCATCATGCTTCGTCTATAATCCAAACGTCTTTCAATGCGTCAACTGAGCAGTCTTTGATCGTCACTAGATGCGCTGAGGACTGCAGGTGTAGCCTCCGTGTTGTTGGAGTGGGACCGTTGAGCGGCGACTAAATTCTAAAAGTGCACTACACGACACACACACACACACCGGCGGTGACTACTGCGACACAGCGCGGTATAATTGTGGCTAGAGCAATGTAGCACAGTTGGGATTACGAGGTGAGGCGGTGACCCGCTTGCTGTGTGTGTCGACACGCGGCCTAAGCTGAAACCTGCCACAGATCTAAATGAAGCACAGATCCTCATGCGCAAAGCCCTTGCAATTATCTCCCCTCAGCCAACCGTTAGAGCACCTCCGTTTAACGACATGATCATCAGCCAGTGTTTTGATCGTGCTGGCAAAGTTGTCACAGTATCGGGATAAAGAACATGGAAATCAGCAAGAGGTATATGGATTCTCATGAGCCCCTGCGACAGCATGAGAACCTATGCCTCTTGCAGACGTTTGTTTTTTTTTGTTGTTGTTGTTTTGTTGTATCATGAAGAGGGCACTTCTATTGCGTAACATTGTGCCGTAGGAATGAACAGAAACTGTGATATTGCTTTTCCCTACGGACAGTGATGATCCGCATTGGGCGGGCTGCGACGGTCAGTGCAGCTACCAAAGCGGTTTTCAGAGCACATCACTGTAGACTGAATTCACCACGCTGTTGGAGTGTCACTTACACGGCGGTAAGTCAGGCCAGGGGGCACACACGTGTCACTGTCGCGTCCTGATATCTGAACTCATTCTACCCCAAGACCGAAATCCCCAAATGTTGCCGTTGCCGTCCTCTGAAGACTGCACTCTAGTGCAGCACACAGATCGACCATGATAGTTCAAGGGTGATGCCAGAATAGCTTGGCGCCCATAAGCGCCAAGCTATTTTGGCATCACCCTTGAACTATCCTGGTCGATCCGCCGCCTTATCTTGTTGTGGTGTGTCTGGGCTAGAATGAGTTAACCCAGACCGGACGTGACGTAGTGGGCCCAGGCTGCTGGGAGAGGTCATGTCCCGGATAAGGACCAAAGTCACGTGATGCAAGACCGCGGTTTTTTGTGGGTTTTTTTGTCTCCAAACTATGATCGGTTTTTCACAGGTCAAGTTTTTATATTTGCACCGGTGCAGTGACGGAAACGGGGGTAGGGGAGGATGCCCTGTACCCCCTGATCCCCCCCTCCCGCCCCCACCAACATGCAGAATATATCCACTGCCCCCTATTGTTTTCGGATAGTTTTTTTCAGGAAGAAAAATTCAGGAGAAAATCATGACACCGTAGTTCTATATGTATGAAAAACATTTTAAAAAAAATTATTTATTACTATTTTTATTATTTTATTGTTTATTTTTTATTTATTATTATTATTATTATTATTTTATTTTAATTTTTTTTTTTTTTTTTTTTTTTTGGGGGGGGGGGGGGGCGGGGCGTGGAAATTAACTGATTCTGCCCGCGACACACCACAGCAAGATATGGCTGACCATGGGAGGTGGCAGAATAGCTTGGCGCTTATAGGCGCCAAGCTATTCTGCCACCACCCTTGGACAATCATGATCGATCTGTCTCCTGAATTGTAATGGGGCGGTCCGTGGCGCACCTGCCACCAATGCCAAAGGTGCGAGGTTCGATACCGGGTTCCGGCGTCGGACTTTTATCCTCTGGTAAGTGTCACTGTTAATTCGGGCGGACCGTCGGGGGTTCTTTCTCCGGGTACTCCGGTTCTTCCATCCCCCCCCCCCCCCCCCCCCCACAAAACTTGGTACCGGTTTCAGGCCACTTTACAAATTTCAAATACAAACGATCAAAAATCTCTAACTTCAGTAGAACTGGCCCTTCGTCTGTGTTTGTCTTAAATGGCGGGCGTAAATCCGTATCTGTTACGTGAGTGTGCGTGTTGGGCGCGGCGCTTTGAGTCGATTCGCCCGAAAATTGAGGCTAACAGATAACAGTGTGTGAAAAGGGGGCGTAACCCAATTGCCCTGTGTGGCCACTGACACACACACACACAAGAGAGAGATAGAGAGGGATTTAAAACATGTTTATTAACGACATCCCAACTTGCCGCATGCTGTAACTTAACTCATTCTAGCCCAGACACACCACAGCAGGGCGCCAAGCTATTCTGGCATCACCCCGGCTTGAACTATCGGTCGATCTGTGTCCTGCACTGCAATGCAGTCTTGAGAGGACAGGGGCAAAATTTAAGGATTTTGGTGTAGTTGGGGTAGGGAATGAGTTAAGCTGAGCGGTTTGTATACCTCGCCCTGTGTCTAGGTGACATGCACCAGCCGCGTCATTATTGCTATTTTCGCACCTGACCGGTCGCTCGGTCCGGTCCTGTGCACCAGATCGGTTTACTGAGAGCGTGTGTTCTCTGCATTTGTAATCATCAATCTCGGAGAAAGAATGACGTCAGTCGCGTTTGAATGCTGCAAAATAAGATGAATAAACAATAAACCCTTTCCCATATACAATACGGCAATAATGCATCGTTATGCTAGCACCACGAAACATACACTATTCGGCAGATTTGAAAAAAAGCTTTTTTCCTCAATGGTAGTGATTTTGCGACATCTGCGTAGCTTTGCGACAGAAAGCACCGCCGTAGCCATAGCCGTGCGAGAGACGAGCCTTGCACTACAATGCATTTGATTCAGGAAAACACAAGTTCTGACGAGAACCAACTGCCCCCGGAGACCTATGTTTTTCGAATAGGGACGTACTCCCTCCAACATTTTATGCTCAAGGGCCATGAGCAGCTTAGGCTGTGCAGCTTAAACCCCGGCGCTACAGGCGGAAAGTGAAACTCGAGTATGTAAGGGGAGGTAACGCTAATGAAACCGTAAACGAACCGTTTTTCGGCTGCGCGCCAGATCACAATCTTCAGCGGGAACGTACGAGACCACACTACAAGTGCAGAAGCCTACCTTAGCGCGCAGTTCTGGTGCACAGGACCACTACGGGCGACCGGACAGATGCGAAAATCGCAGTAATGGCGCCACTGGTGCGTTTAACCAAAGATCCTACATATCTTTGGTTTAACCTAGGTGCAGGGCGAGGTATACCAGCACAGCGTGATTAACTCATTTCGGCTGCACGCGACACACCACAGCAACTTGAGATACGGCTCGGGCAATGATAGTTCAGTCACTAAGTGGTGGCAGAATAGCAGAAGTTCCCTGCGTTGCCTAGCAGCGTCGGCGCGTAAGCCGCCATCTTAAGAGGGCCCCACCCGGGTCTGCCCTGGGGGACTTGGGTGGGGTTAGGTACTTTTTAGTTCCCAGGGTCACCCTGGTCAGCCCCACAGGGTGGGTTTCCTTTCTATTCTGGGGCATGTGTTTCTGTCTACCCTTGGTCCATTCACCTGTATCGTTTGTCTTTTTAAAACTCTCCCAACTGTCTGCACTGCCTGTAGCTCTTGATATTGGATGTGTGTTGCTAAATGGTCTTAGCTTTATTTAGGCCCAATGTTGTAGGTTTATTTAACGTGACCGGCTGGCGACATAAATTCAATTTTCTGTTTAGTTTTTTTTTTCACAAGCAGTGCAGGCACGTCCTGAGAAAGCCTTGTTGCTGTCGGGACGTTAAGTAATGTACAACCAATCAATCTTAAGAGGATACCATAGTCATCAGATAGTAGCGAAATAGTGTTTCAATGCCGGCCGCGTTTTTCTTAATTTTTATTCCGCTTTGGAAACAAACAAAGAACAGATTCTGGTGATTTGTTTCCTACAGTGATGGCAAGACTTGCTGTTATTGCTTATAGTACGTCAGGACTTTCCTGACATTACAAAAAACAGTGATTTTCTTTATGAGCACTTTGTCCCGTATCCCCACAAGATGGTCGCCACATCTGGCGTGATGACGTCAGCTCAGTTCCCGAGCCCTATAGGCGCCAAGCTATTCCGCTGCCACCACCCTTGAACTATCATGGTCGATCCGTCTCCTGAATTGTAATGCAGTCGGCTTCAGAGGATAACTCCAAAATGTGGGTATTTCGCACCTCGGGCACTCGCACAAGACAAGTCACACAGTGCAACCACCACTCGATACATAGTCGTTTTCAAAACTGGTACAATTCAATGTATCACAATTTGATTGTCGACTTGCTGAACATACCACAGCGGTATTCGCGTAAAACAATTACATGTACATGTAAAACTGAACAAAAACACATCACAACAATAGCACTGTCTGATACAGCGCATGTATTTTCATTTTATTTGCGGTGTTCCAACGATATGACGTCCTGTCAAAGCGAGACAACCCTTCGTCACTACATTGTACTAACAACGCTGGTTGTCTGCCTCTATTCGCTGCCGCTGTTAAGCGGCAGCGAATAGAGGCAGACAGCCAGTGTGTCTCTAACCCTGAGCAAATAATAATAATAATAATAATAATAATAATAACAATAATAATACCTTCGACTTCGCTTATAAAAGGTCAGATATATATAGAGTAACAAAAGCCGCTGTTAACAACACTTCAAATGTCCCACATCGGAGCCCACAACTGGCCAAATGTCTCCGCAAAGGAAGGCTATGCTGTACCACTTTAACTCATTCTACCCCATCACCAAAATCCCCCAAATGTTGCCGTTGTCCTCTGAAGACTGCATTGCAGTGCAGGACACAGATCGACCATGATAGTTCAAGGGTGATGCCAGAATAGCTTGGCGCCCATAGGCGCCAAGCTATTCTGGCATCACCCTTGAACTATCATGGTCGATCAATATCTTGCTGTGGTGTGTCTGGGGTAGAATGGATTGAGTGACAACTGACCTGATATGGACTAATTCTACTCAACTCCTATGAGGCAATTGCGCAGTTCGTGTGACAATAAATGCTTCGTATTCCTACAGTACTAAGGACTAAAGGATTTGGGCAGATATCTTTTTCTTACCAGGGTCCATCAGTCTGGAATGATCTTCCTAAATCATCGAGACACAGTGAGTCTGGTGCCAGTTTTAAACACAGTCTTAAAACCCATCTTTTCCCATCTTGATTATCAGTGTTCATGTATTTAGTGATTTTCTGTTCTTTTGTGTAATTGTACATGTGGTTTTGGTTTTGTCACTCTTTGTGTAATATTTTTCTTGTTCGTATGTACGGCGCCTAGTGCATCTTACCATGTATAGGCACCTTAAAACTCCTCTTTATTATTATTATTTGTTGATTTTGCTCTACAGTCGTACATATTTGGTGAATTGACAAAAACAAGCCATTTTCGACACCCTAAACAGAGCCGCCGGCAGATTTCAATATCAAGGTCAAACATGCAGACGACATGTGTGCCTGCCCTGTTTCGGGGTTTGTAAACTTGGCGAATTTACGTGAAAATGGACATTTCTTATACTGGGCTTAATACATCTGGGGCACATAAATGTGAGGGATGCACATAAATGTGAGGCACATAAATGTGAGGGATCTAACTGTTGTCTGTCCAGCGCTGTGATTCCCCTTGGTTTGAGTACTGATTATTCTGCCAGCGCTAGCCTCACCTATCTGGTTTGTGAGTATCATGTATAACTCGAGGCAAAATTTGTATCGTTACATTGTTGTGTAATGTTCTGTGCATCTACTGTGGGAAATCAGGGTATTTACCCGACCACATATAGTAGCGCACCTTCATGTTTGTGTATGTATGTTTCTCCTGCCTACTTCCTAAGTTCCGGAGAAAGACATGGGTTATATAAGAGACCTGATCCATTCTTATTAGGAATGGAAATGATTGTCTTATTCTATACCTGCGTATTTCTCTGTGGGCTGGCGATTGGGTGCCTGATAGGCGGGGGCAGGGGATCTAACTGTTGTCTGTCCAGCGCTGTGATTCCCCTTGGTTTGAGTACTGATTATTCTGCCAGCGCTAGCCTCACCTATCTGGTTTGTGAGTATCATGTATAACTCGAGGCAAAATTTGTATCGTTACATTGTTGTGTAATGTTCTGTGCATCTACTGTGGGAAATCAGGGTATTTACCCGACCACATATAGTAGCGCACCTTCATGTTTGTGTATGTATGTTTCTCCTGCCTACTTCCTAAGTTCCGGAGAAAGACATGGGTTATATAAGAGACCTGATCCATTCTTATTAGGAATGGAAATGATTGTCTTATTCTATACCTGCGTATTTCTCTGTGGGCTGGCGATT
>BTPG01000007.1:34457513-34502513 GCA_036245525.1 Semisulcospira habei | reverse complement strand
TGTTAACTCATTCTACCCCAGACACACCACAGCAAGATAAGGATCGACCATGATAGTTCAAGGGTGATGCCAGAATAGCTTGGCGCCTATGGGCGTCAAGCTATTCTGGCGTCACCCTTGAACTGTCATGGTAGATCTGTGTCCTGCACTGCAATGCAGTCTTCAGAGGACAACATCAAAAGTTTGGGATTTCGGTGTTGGGGTGGAATGAGGTACTATAGGGAGGGGCGGGATGCGATGTATATGTTGGGAAGAGGGAGGTGGGGGCTGGGGGGGGGGGGGGGGGGGGGGGGCGACAGAACAGTCCGGCCTCTGACCTCGAACTGACACCTTAGAAAGCAAGGCCGACTAGAATCACACAGCAACACACAAACGGAACCAAAGCCGCAGCAAACGGCTGCACCACATGGCCAAAACTCCCATTGCCAATCCCTGAGGTAGTACCGTCGTGACTGAGACGGCCATCGTCGCCTGCTCGGCGTTAAACCCATATAACCAACGAACTATGACTAACTGAGGTAGTGTCAGTTCAACCCTTTGGGCTGTCGCCGGTAGCACGGCTTTTTGTCGAGGTGATCCTTAAGGAATCACCTCGACAAAAAGCGCTATCTACAGCCCAAAGCCGGAGGGTTAGCCCCAGAGTGCCGCATGCGACAACGACTGCTACTGTCTGGCACCTCGGGGTTCAGTCAGAGAGAGAGAGAGAGAGAGAGAGAGAGAAAATGGCGTATGCTGAGTGCTGCTGACCTCTCTGCTCGGTGCGCCTGTACCCGTCCGTAGTGATGACCTCTAGACAGTCGACCTTGTGCTGCTTCCAGTTCTGTTTCTGGCACTCACGTGAGCAGTAGGTCACCTTGCCGCACTGCCCGCACTTCTTCATGCCTGGCGCCTTGCGCCCGCAGTTCTGGTGTGGGACAAAATGGTGTGCGTGCGCATTAAACGCTGGACTCTGGGACAGACTGAAAATGTCACGCCGACCAACTGCAAGAGGCATAGATCCTCGCGGGGGCTCATGAGGATCTATGCCTCTTGCTGAAACCAGCTAAGTATCCATGTTCGGCCTTTCTGTGACACATCTGGGAATGCCGTCATTGACCTTGAATTAACGATGATTTAGAAAAACGCAGTCTCAGTGCGTCCGGCGCTGGCAGTGAAAGAGTGAACCCTCCTCTGGTACTGTAAGCAGTGCAATCACAAAGTACTGCAAACAGTACCGGTGTCTGAACGCACTAGAGGGCCGGTTAACATTGCTTCTGTATGTTCCTGCTGATCCGCACTTGCGCAACCTTTACCGAGACGACAACCCAATGCGCGCGCGCACACACACACACACACACACACACACACACACACACACACACACACACACACACACACACACACACACACACACACACACACGACACACACACACACACACCTTCACCACGCGGCTAAACAAACGTTTTCTAAATATATAATGCTCCAGGAATAAATAAGGATAGCGTCACAGGTTTAGGAATAATGATAAGGATAGCGTCACAGGTTTAGGAATAAATAAGGATAGCGTCACAGGTTTAGCAATCCGTACCTGGCAGGTGTTGTACTCAAAGTTGAGCATCACCAAGTTGCTCTTCTCTTTGTCCGTGGCCGTCCCTTTCTCTCGACTCTTGGATTCGTTCTGTGCGCCACCGCCGGCCGCCTGGGCCCCACCTTTCTCCCCGTCATCATTGGGTTTGCCTGATAAAACACCAACAAGTAAAAACCACAGGATGGTGACAAAAATAAAATCTGTCCTGCTTTGTGCCTCGCACTCCAACTGACGCAGTTACCCATTGTCCACCAGCGTTTCAGTCGCTGCCTCATTGTGCTTCATCATATTATAGTCGCGACTGACCTCATTGTGCTTCATCATATTATAGTCGCGACTGACCTCATTGTGCTTCATCATATTATAGTCGCGACTGACCTCATTGCGCTTCATCATATTATAGTCGCGACTGACCTCATTGCGCTTCATCATATTATAGTCGCGACTGACCTCATTGCGCTTCATCATATTATAGTCGCGACTGACCTCATTGCGCTTCATCATATTATAGTCGCGACTGACCTCATTGCGCTTCATCATATTATAGTCGCGACTGACCTCATTGCGCTTCATCATATTATAGTCACGACTGACCTCATTGTGCTTCATCATATTATAGTCGCAACTGACCTCATTGTGCTTCATCATATTATAGTCGCAACTGACCTCATTGTGTTTCATCATATTATAGTCGCGACTGACCTCATTGTGTTTCATCATATTATATGTTGTCAACAACCCACAAGCCACAACAGTTAGTTGAAACGCGTCAGCTCAAGGGTGATGCCGTAACTCATAGTTCTAGAGTGGTGTCACTAACCCTATAGCTTGGAGCCTTGGGGCGCGTTAGTGACACCACTCTACAAGGCTATCATTGGTGAATCTGTCCGCCTTTCTATTGCATGTTTCTTTCCTTCGTGGGTTTTCTAAAGCATCACTAGAGTCCGCGGTCGATCAGGCTGTTTAACACTTTCAGCCCCAAGGTCCCATTTCTCAGATTTTGGAGGTGTTGCAGGAGATGACTTCTCATGATAATTTAAGGGAAGTGCCAGATTAGCTTGGCGCCTACAGGCGCCAAGCTAATTTGGCACTACCCTTGAATTATCATGGTCAAGCTATCCGTCCTGCTGTAGGGATCCGGGCTAAAAGGGTTAACACTTCTGAAATGTAATCAGTGTGCAACAGTACAGCCAAGACGTGGAAGGTTTGACCGCATCATTGCGTCTCAGTCAGTGTGATCACTGCATCATTTTGTCGTCAGTCATGGTGACTCACCGCGTTCTGCAGCGCCCCTTTTCCCGCCAGTTTTTGCGCACGTGACTTTGTGACGTTTCCAATGACGTAGCTGGCACTCGCGTGAGCAGTACCATGTGGTCAGACAAGCCTTGCAGCGCTTGAGGTCGGACTGGGACTCACACTGCGCGCATCGCTCCATCGGCTAATCTTTACTTCCGAGTCCAGAACTCTTGAAGAACTGAGGAAGGAAGAAACGGAAAACCAACGAAATTACGCGGGAACTGAACTGACAAGGTTAGTTCGGGCTGAACATCCACCGGCGGCACCGGAATGGAATGGACCCACACACACGGACACCCTTTCCGGGCTCCCGCAACATCATCTTGTTTTACTATGAGTGAGACTAGTCATAGGCCGGCCGGGACACCCCACCACCGTCAGCCGTTTGCTTTTTCGACCGGCGGCAGCGGGTGGAACGGTCCTAACTCCTATCCGCCTTACCCCTGCCCCCCCCCCCCCCTCCCCCGACACGCACGCGTCCGCGTTTGATTCATTTAGTGCCCACGTCATTTGGGCGCTTTTTTAACTGAAGTTACAGGTAAAATGTCCCAAAACCGGCGCAAAACGTTGGTAGCCCCGCCCTACTCACGGGAGATAATTGATCCGCCCCTGCCCCTAGCCTGTGTGCACCCCAAACCTCGGCTTTCTTACCCTATGGCCGGGCCGCGAAATTTCTTTTCTCAAATGAGTTCCGAAACGCAAGCTCCGCGCATAGTTCTGCGCGGCCGCCTGCAAGGCCACACTCGATATACTGCTGACAGGCCACACTCTGACGCACCGCCTACAAGGCCACACTCTGACACACCGCTGAATCAACCTCATTGGGGCTCTTATGTTACCATAAACCCACGTACTCCATAAGCCAGTCCTTGCTACGGACCACCCAATTCCTCCCCCCCCCCCACCCCCCAGTACTCAATATGATGGGTTTCAAAGTGTACCTTAGTATGTCCATTCACGCTCTTCGCGGATGCTAAAATGAGGTTGAGAAACATTATCCTCTAAATAAATCAGAATTCATTCCAGATGCCCAAATCAGGCAATATTATGTTAAGGCACACCCTCTGCGTCCTCTGCAGAAACCAGAATGAAAAAATATTGAATCTCTGGCTCACAGTGAAGGTATTTGTGCACCCAGTGAACGGCCATTTCCTCGAAATCGCAAAAGAAAAGACAAAAATAATGTGTCAGATGCCTTCAGACATTTTCTATAGCACTGGCAGTCCATTTTCAGGCTTACGTCGTCACAACAGGATGTCACAATTATTATAAACTTGACTAGGTGATGCTGTGATTACTGTGAGTGCCACAGTGGTTGATTTTGAATTCCTACCCCCAAGTTGTAAAAATACACAAAATTAATTAGAAAAAAATTACTAAAGTTATTCCATTTCATTTTGACCTCTCTTTCCCTATTAAGTTTCAATAATGTGAGCATAAAGTGCAAGAAAATAAGGAAAGTCGGCATCCTTTACCCTCGCGCTGGGACCATACGGCGTTGAGGCGCGTCCCCTGGGTGGTGGATAGGGGGTCCCTCGTGAGAGGGGTGCACCGAATGAAATAAGGTGCCGTGAACCAACATGGTCTAAGGGAAGGTGACCCCGACAGAAAACCCCTGGCCCTCCTAGTAAGGGGGTTGGGCGTGGGGGTAGCTTCCCCACCCTGCAAAAAAGGAAATAGCTACAAAAACGCCGACGAAAAGACTAACAGTAATTCCTTTCCTGGAGGAGGAAGGTTCTTCTACTAGAAGACTTATGACGTCGTGTGGTGAAAGCCGGAAGTCTTCGGAAGACACAGGACCGAGCCGCCTCTCTCTATCCAGGGACACAACCATGGGCACATGGAACGTCAAGACCATGTACCAGAGCGGCAAGGCCGCCCAGATAGCAGCGGAAATGCAAAAGTACAACCTTTCCCTGCTAGGTATCAGTAAAGCCAGATGGACGCAGTCTGGCCAGAAAAGGCTGTTAAGTGGGGAGATGATTCTGTATTCAGGTCATGAAGAGGAGAATGCCCCCCATACAGAAGGAGTAGCATTCATGCTGTCACCAGTGGCACAGAGAGCGCTATTGGGCCAAGAATGATCACAGCAGCCTTTAGAACCAAGAAAAAGCTCAAGCTGAACGTCATCCAGTGTTATGCGCCCACCAATGACAGTGACGAGGAAGAGAAACAAGAGTTCTACGACCGACTCCAGAGTGCCGTGGACAAATGTGCGGAGCGAGACATCACCATCGTCATGGGCGATTTTAATGCCAAAATAGGGGAGGACAACACCGAATACGAAGAGGTGATGGGGAGACAGGGACTAGGCTCGGAGATGAGTGAGAACGGGGAGAGGTTTGTAGACTTTTGTGCTCTAAACCGACTTGTCATTGGAGGCAGCATCTTCCCACACAGAAGAATACACAAAGCAACTTGGGTCTCACCTGACCATACAACAGAGAACCAAATAGACCATATCTGCACTAGCAAGAAATTTAGAAGATCCCTTCAAGATGTTCGAGTGAGGAGGGGAGCAGATGTCGCCTCAGACCACCATCTGCTTACATTAAGAATGAAGCTCAAGCTAAAGAAAAGACGCACAGAGACAACAAGAAGACAGCGCTATAATGTAGGCCTCCTGAGAGAAACTGGAGTTAGAGAAGAGTTCAAACTGGTGCTGTCCAACCGGTTTCAAGCGCTACAGGAGCTAGTAAATGAAGAGGAGGCGGTCACCACAGAGCAGCAGTGGAAGGCAGTTAGAGAGGCGCTGAACTCAACCTGCAAAGACACTGTAGGGTTCAGGAAACACCACCACAAGGACTGGCTGTCGGCACAGACCCTGAAGAAGATAGAAGCGAGGAAGCAGAAGAAAGCAGTTGTCAACAACAGTCGCACGAGAGCAGCCAAAGTAAGGGCACAGGAGGAATACTCGGAAGCCAACCGCGAGGTGAAGAGGAGTATCAGGGCAGACAAGAGGGCCTACACAGACAGCCTGGCAGCAGAGGCAGAAAAGGCAGCAGGCAGCGGCAACATGAAACAGCTCTACGACATTACCAGAAGATTGTCGGGTAAGTATGGCCATACAGAAAGACCAGTAAAAGACAAAGAAGGCAAGCCTATTGCAGACAGAGCAGACCAACTCGACAGATGGGCCGAGTATTTTGAAGAGTTACTGAACAGACCTAGCCCACCCGACCCCCCCCCCCCCCCCGACATCCAGCCGGCAGAGACCGACCTACCCATCAGCTGTGACAGACCCAGCCGGGAAGAGATCAGAAAAGCAGTGGCATTTTTGAAGAATGGCAAAGCAGCAGGGCCAGATGGCATCCCAGCGGAGTCTCTGAAAGCAGACCTAGAGACAACAGTGGAGATGCTGTACCCACTGTTTGGAAAGATCTGGGAAGAGGAGGTGATGCCAGCTGACTGGAAGGAGGGGTACCTAATCAAGCTTCCCAAGAAAGGCGACCTCAGCAAGTGTTCCAACTACAGAGGAATCACCTTGCTGTCAGTACCAGGAAAGGTCTTCAACAGGATCATCCTAGAGAGAACGAAGAGCTCCGTTGACCCCCAGCTGAGAGACCAGCAAGCAGGATTCAGGAAGAACCGATCATGTACAGACCAGATCGCCACTCTCCGCATCATCGTGGAACAGTCTCTGGAGTGGAGCTCCCCGCTGTACGTCAACTTTGTGGATTATGAGAAAGCATTTGACAGCGTGGACCGAGAGACTCTGTGGAAACTCCTACGACACTACGGTGTACCCACAAAGCTCGTCCGCCTGATCAAGAGCAGCTATGATGGCATGACATGTCGCGTGATCCACGAAGGGCAGTTCACCAGGGAGCTCCAGGTCAGAACCGGTGTCAGGCTGGGGTGTCTGCTGTCTCCGTTCTTCTTCCTACTGGCCATAGACTGGGTCATGAAGATGACCACAGAGCACAGACGAAGTGGAATACAGTGGACACTGTGGACACAGCTTGACGACCTCGATTTTGCAGACGACTTGGCATTACTGTCCCACACTCATAAACAAATGCAGGACAAGACCACGAGGCTTGCTGACATCTCGTCCCAAGTGGGCCTCACCATTCACAAACAGAAAACAAAGACAATGAGGCTGAACACAACCAGGGAAGAACCAATCTTGCTTGCTGGCACCCCGTTGGAGGAGGTGGAGTCCTTCACCTATCTCGGGAGCATCATAGACAAAAAAAGGCGGCACTGATGCAGATGTCAGAGCACGAATCGGTAAAGCCAGAGCAGCCTTTCTCCAATTAAAAAAAGTGTGGAGTTCCAGAGAGCTGTCACAACACACCAAAGTCCGGATTTTCAACTCCAATGTAAAAGCAGTTCTCCTATATGGAGCAGAGACTTGGAGATTGACAAAAACCACAGTCAACAGAGTACAGACCTTCATGAACAGTTGCCTTAGAAGAATTTTGAAAATCCACTGGCCAGAGAAGATCAGCAACGTCAGACTCTGGGAGAGAACAGAGCAGATAACAGCAGAGAATGAAATTGGGCGAAGAAGATGGGGATGGATCGGTCACAGCCTGAGAAAGCCAGCTTCCAGTATCACTAGGCAGGCATTGTCATGGAACCCCCAGGGAAAGAGGAAAAGAGGTAGGCCGAGAAACTCCTGGCGTCGAGACCTCCAAGCTGACATCAAGAGACTGGAACCACCTGGAGTAGAATCGAAGGAGAAGCACAGGACAGGAGTTGCTGGAGGTCTCTCGTCGACGGCCTATACCCGGGTAGGGGTGACAGGCGTAAGTAAGTAAGTAAGTAGCATCCTTTACGGTACGTTCGTGGTGAATGATAGCTTTGTCCCATTTAAAATTGCCAAATTTGGAAACGTACTTTGTTTCCGATGCCCTCAGAAATTTTGTATACAACAGATAGGTCTTTTAAAGGTTTTAATAGTTAGGATAGAGTACCACAGTTACTCCCAACCTGATTTTATGACGATGTTATGCATTTAGGGGCCACAGTATCCGAATTTGCTGCCCTACCCCCACTTTACCGGTACGCAAAAGGAACGCAAAATGATCAAACAAATTGCTTACGTCATACTCCTCTTTTAAAATGTTTTTGCTGCCAGTTTTCTTAACTCATTCTACCCCAACACCGAAATCCTTAAATTTTGCCGTTGTCCTCTGAAGACTGCAGTGCAGTGCAGGACAAAAATCGACCATGATAGTTCAAGGGTGATGCCAGAATAGCTTGGCGCCCATAGGCGCCAAGCTATTCTGGCATCACCCTTGAACTATCATGGTCGATCCTTATCTTGCTGTGGTGTGTCTGGGGTAGAATGAGTTAACAAAGTATGCATATTGAGCATATACATTTGTGATCATTTCATTAATTTCAATGTGACCCATCAATTTAATTGTAACTATTTTTAACTGGCTGGTCTTTTAGGTGATATTTTACCTAGTGTAAGGCGGGTGTAGTAAGGTCTCCCCTTTTCCTTTCATTTATTTTCGTCTAGAAATGTGTAAATATGAATATGCGTAATAACGTTTCATGGTTCCTAACAGCCAAAACAATGTTATCAAAATACTTAGTTTCCACATGTCCACCACGAGATCTCCACCACCCCCATGTTTTGCCTTTTTCTTCTGCAACGTTCTATTTCTTGATGGCCGTCTTTAGATCTGATATTGTTCTGGCTGCCAATCAGTGAGCTGTCAAGAGCTCGGCAGCAGGTTTTCAGAGTTTGGTGTACAGGGGCGAGTCTTCTGGTCAGAACTGCCTGCGGACCGCTTTTCTGTATGGACAGGTCTGGAGAATGTGCTAAGGAGACTGATTTTCTACGCCACATTCGCATAGGGCTGTTTCCGCATGACCCAGTCTCACGAGGTAGTCCAGAGTGATCAGTGCGTAGATGGAAGATGGTGGCCTGGCTCTCCCTGTTCAGCTTGTTGATGTCGTCAGCCCACGGGCTGCAGCCGCCATTCTGCTGTTGCCAATCACTTTGTTGCTGTAGTGTCTTGGTTTCTTTACAGGAGGTTGTGATCTTGAGGTAGTCTGGCGCCTGCTTTGGCCAGGCTGTCAGCCTCTCCAGTTCCCAGCTACTACAGAATGCGCTGGAATCCACTGCAGCGCTATTTTGTGGACATGGCATCCAGTCTATCTTGAAGCTTCCTGGTGAGATCAGTGGATCATGAAGATTTGGAGAGCTGAAAGCTGCTGCCTTACCCTAGCTAGTGTCCTGCTGCTGTGTTGAGCACCTGAAGATATGTACGATAGTTGGAACTGCTGCCGCCAGCTGGTAAGGAGAGGGAGGTAGTAGTGCGGTCTGCACAACAGATGTACGCGGCGCCACTTCCTTCATTCCGCACAAGACACCGTGCGGACCCGCCTGTGTAGATGTGAGCACAGCTGCTGTGAGGGTAGCGCTTGTGCAGCGAGATGGCTTTGTGAAGTGCCGCGACCTTTGGCAAAGAGTCCTGGAACATCGTTTATGTCGTCTAGAAGGCTCGTTCGAGACGTCCAGGTATCTGAAGGGAGCTCTTCACACATCTGTTGGCTTGCTTCCAGGACGTCAGTTTTAGCCCTGTGCAGGACCTTCAGTTGGCGGTTCAGACTTGGGCGTTTCTGACGGTTCTTGGTCTGCTCCTGTAGTCTCCAGTGCTTTCGGTGTTTCAAGTAGAAAGTCTCTTCATCGTGTGTGCTGTTCTGCGTTCCATTGGCTCCAATGTCCTCCATTTCCTAAATTGGGGTGCTCCAGGTGGCTCTAAGAATGTCACTGCATCATGAGAATGACCCATGTTCTGCATCTTGTCAAGCCTGGCTTTTTTGGTTTTGCAGGCAGTGTTTCATATTGTCGATGTATCTTGGTACCGAGCTGATGTTTGCTTGCGCCAGCATGATGAAATTTGCGCCAATGTGGTCCCCACCAGTTTCTTCATCAGAGACTATTTTTTCGCATGGCTTCGATGTGAGGCCTCCACGTGAATCCAGTAATTTATTTGTTGCCAGTAAAGTTGGCCTGTCTGTCTTTGGTACTGGAAGGTCTCCAGTTTTGAGGTGACCTCTTCCGTCTGATTGAAAGAGATGGTCTAGCTCAGTTTGAGTGGCCTCTTTCAGTCCAGTTGCTGACTCTGTTGGCAGCATCCTGGATTCTGCAGGATGCTATTTCTTTATGTTCTGCTGCGCTCCACACTGCAAAGTCATCCGCATGGAGGATGTTCGAGATGAACCTTGGTACTGCTGTACTGTTGTCAGTAATGTAGACCAAGAACGGCATCAGACACAACATCTCCCTGAGGTACACCTTCCCCGAGTTTGACAAGACTGCTGAATGTGCAGACGGTAGAAGCTTCAGCGGCAGCCCTTGTTTACAGACGTTTCCCCCTTTGTATGCCTTAACTAAAAAGAATTACAATTAAATTGATGGGTCACATTGAAATTAATAAAATGATCACAAATTTGTATGCTCAATATGCATACTTTGTTTAGAAAACTGGCAACAAAAATATATAAACAGAGGAGTATTACGAAAGCAATTTTTATGATCATTTTGCGTTCCTTTGCGTACTGGTAAAATGAAGGTAGGGCAGCAGATTCAGACACTGTGGCCCCTAAATGAATTACAGCATCATAACATCAGGTTGGGAGTAACTGTGGTACTCTATCCTAACCATTAAAACCTTTAAAAGACCTATCAGTTGTATACAATATTTCTGAGGGCATCGGAGACAACGTACTTTTCCCAATTCGGCAATATTAAATGGGACAAAGCTATCATTCACCACAAACGTATGTAAAAGATGCCGACTTTCCCCATTTTCTTGTACTTTATGCTCACATTATTGAAACTAAATAGGTAAAGAGAGGTCAAAATGAAATGGAATAACTTTAGTAATTTTTTTCTAATTAATTTTGTGTATTTTTACAACTTGGGGGTAGGGATATAAAATCAACTACTGTGGCACTCAAAGTGATCACAGCATCACCTAGTTAAGTTTATAATAATTGTGACATCCCGTTGTAATGATGTAAGCCTGAAAATGGACTGCCAGTGCTATAGAAAATGTCTGAAGGCATCTGACACATTATTTTTGTCTTTTTTGCGCTTTCGCCGAAATGGCCGTTTACTGGGTGCACAAATACCTTCACTGTTAGCCAGAGATTCAATATTTTGTTTATTCTGCTTTTTTCAGAGGACGCAGAAGGTGTGCCTTAACATAATATTGCCTGATTTGGGCTTCTGAAATGAATTCTGATTTATTTAGAGGAAAATGTTTCTCAACCTCATTTTAGCATCTGCGAAGAGCGTGAATGGCGGTACCCTTGCACCATTGGCTATATCTCTGGTGTGTTCCTAAGGGTTTTAGGGGAACATGGCTTAAACATCTCAAGACATACTAAGGTACACTTTGAAGCCCATCTTATTGAGTACTGGAAGGGGGGTGGGGGTGGGGGGGGGGGTGCACGGTAGACCGGGTAGCTTTTGGACGGGTTTTATTAAATGCACAAGCCACTGTAGTACTGCGATGTGAAAGGTTTCAGACCGGCTCACGCCATTTTGTCTAAAAGAAATTGAAGATTTGGGCGGAAAATAGATTCCACGTCATTAGCATATAATGATGGTAACAATAAAACATTTACGTGACTCGACAGCAAGATAACGTCATATTCTTGTTCATACTTCTTCATAATTCCCTTGACACCTCATTCTTGCAGTACATATGAAAACACTTTACTCCTTGAGAAGGCTCTTTACGGGAAGAAAAAGAAATATACAAAGTTATTCTGCACCACCAGCTAATACTTTTACCAAGACAAATCTGCGGCGGAGATAAAAGCATCACGTGTTCAAAAATGGAGATGATTTTTTCCCCGATCTAACGACGAAAACAACCTACCCAAAGAACGGATCCGCTCCAATGTGCGCCATGACCGCTGAAGAGAACTTTGGCGTTTGATTAGGATCCAAAATATCTTATGCGTCACCGTCAAATAGTCCGGAATGTTAATGCCTCAAGAATTCTATGCGGCTGGATTCGGGACATCCGTTCTAGAGCCTCCTCCCCCCCACCCCCCCCCCCCCTTCCAAAAAAAAAAACAAAAAAAAAACAAAAAAAAAACTGAGGCCCCGGCCGGGGTTACACTCTGACACACTGCCTACAAGGCGGCAGAACTATGCGTGGAGCTTGCGGAACTCGGAACTGGGTTGGGAAAAGCCGGAAATTACGCGATTAGCCCGTCAGATCAATGTAAAATGAGGCCTCGCTAGCGACGTACGGCATGATGGCGGACTACTTTGTGCTAATTTAAACATATCGTTTTGACCCAATACCTGGCTATTCAGGAAAAAAAAAAATGACTGAATAACCTCGATCCGGTTAAACGTCGCAAATACAGCTTACTTCACCCCGACAGTATTAGCTGACGCATACTGCGTGCCTACAATCTGTGTTAATTCACGCACACCCCCACCCACCCACCCAAAACTAAAACAAAAACAAAAAACAAACAACAAACCCCAAAACAAACCCACCAAGTCCCTTCTATATGCGAGCTGCACTCGCTGTCAACCCATTCAGCCCCTGACGCACTACAGCAGGTGATGGGTCGACCATGATAATTCAAGGGTAGTGCCAGATTAGCTTGGCGCCAACGACCCATCTCCTGCAACAGTTGCATAGTCGTTAGATGACGCCTAGAAAACAAATTGGGGAAATACGTGCGTCGGGCTGAATGAGTTAAGGGTCTCTACTGTTGTCTTTGAGCTGAGTCTGATGCTGAAATATCTCCCATGGAAAAAGCCTCGCAAATTAAATTTTGCCAATGTGTCTGTGAGCTCTATAAGGGGCACAGTGCACACGCGTCATTTGTTTGAAAAAAAAATTCATTTGTCATGACGTAATTTTAGGTCTTACGTAATTCCATGTATTACGTGATATGAGTTTCACTTTGCTTTGTGTCAATTTGAGAACATCACTGGTGACCCAACTAGAATTTCACGGTACAATTTCAGTCTTGCTATAATATGTGTGAAGTGAGGTTGATTTTACCTAACTACATGATGATATTTTACGCGCGGCATACTACTTAGTCTGACAGCGGGCCGGTGTGAGTGTGCGACGGTATGCTTATGCGCGTGTGCGTGTGCAATTCAGTTGTAGCAGAACTGAAAAGTCAGCCTCAAGATGTACGGGGTTAAACAGATTCTACTGTAATCGCGTGATTTACTCATTTGCGACAAAAGAAATTGATGAAAAGACAAACGGGCCAACACAGTCCTTGTCAGCAGCACGGATGATAACACAAAGCAAAAGCCTGCGTCAATTTTCAACCGCCTGCGGAGCAGACTTCAGTTGTCTCAGTCACATGCGGGAAATTTGACTGATGTGACTAGCAGCACTGCGAGTCGGGCTTAACAAGTTCATCTCTCTTCCTCAGTCTGATCAGACGCCTATGATGCCCGTTTTTGTTGTTGTTTTAATAAAATTTATTTATTTGACTGCAGTTCGTGTCAATTTAAGCAGCACATTCTAACCCAGATGCCTGTGGGTACTACAGAAACATCTTTTGCCGCCTGCTATTCACCGGTCGTTCAGTCAGTGCCGCGGCCTGAGAACAGGCGGACTGACACGGGTCGCCGTGACTGATAGCAGGCATATTGGCCCATAGTTTCGGTTCGCAATCTTAAAAACTGCATTGTTAGATGTCGGAATAAGCCCTACCGCATCTGTCAAACCCGTAACGACAAAAAACGCTACAGCCGCGCGTCAGGTTTCGTGCAGTCATGTTGACATTGCTTACCAGTTTGCATACGGCGCAGTAAAATAACCGCACTGACGTAACTCTGCACTGGCGGCGAACGGCTGCTGAGTGGGGTCTGCTTTGTCTGTCGTGAAACACCTAACCGGCACTGCTCGTCACACCGCAGCTGTCTGCTGCCCTCCGTGTATGACGTTGAAGGCCGGGCCGCTGAGGTAGGCTTAGTGTGACCGTGAAGAGCTGCGACTGAGTTTATAACTGCGTATCGTGAACGTGGCAGTTAGTTCCCGGAAGTGCAAACCTTGAGGGCGGAATCGAAAACGAAAGTAGTCAAGGCGGTTGGATGTCTGTCACCGAGTCGCGTACACTGGTTGTCTCAGTCCCTCCATTCGCTACGCTCAGTTATCGGCGCAGGGACTGAGACAACCAGTCAGTGTGGATCGCGTGCAGTCATCGGCGTCCACTCTAAATGATTACAGCGAGGCCCGGGTAGTTTCAGCCAGCTTGGCCGCATGATAGTAGGCCCGGCCCTACTGTTCAAAGTTTGCACAGCCACTCCTTTAGTTGACACTTCTGTGTAATCAGAGTTTCGCTTCGCTTCATCGTCTGGGGTTTCCATCATTTCACTTCAAGTTTCACATCAGTACTAGCAGTCAGGGACGGATCGGTTACCTCAGTCGAAAGGGGTGTGGGCCGGAGGGAGGTAGGGAGGTGTGGTGTGGGTGTGTGTGTGTGTGTGCCGGTGTGTGTGGGGGGGGGGGGGGAGGGGGTTCCAGTGTTTTGTTTCGGACTCTTCAACATGACACGGCAAAAGACCTCTCCACGCGGCCAGACCTCAATTCCAGTCAGTGGCCGAAAAATCAAACAGCGGAAGCGAGGGAGGGGGGTGGGGGTGGGGTTCGAGATAGATGCATGTACAGGCACTTTGTTATGGAATTTTAAAGAACTTTTGGTCTGGCTAAGGGGAACCCCTCACCCCACCCCACCCCCACCCCCACACCCAGATCCGCCCCTGACAGCTGACCGTGTACCGTGGGTGCGGCTGTGATGTCCCCGACATATGATCAGCCGGTTCGGCCGTTGCGTGACCGTCCGTCATAATTATCGGAGATTGCCGTCACAGTGGCTACAGCGCTGACCGTTCGACTGTCAGTGGCGGTTTTCGTCGAGATGATTCCTTTAGGAATCATGGGGTCGAAAACCGCTACCGACATCCAAAGGGTTAACCAAGGCTGAGTTGGTAAACCTCGCCCTGTGCATAGGTGACATGCACCAGCTGCGCCATTGTTGTTAGTATTTTCGCACCTGACCCGTCGCTCGGACCGGTCCTGTGCACCAGATCGGTTTAGAGTGTGTGCTCTCTGCAGCTGTAATGAGCAATCTCGGAGAAAGAATCACGTGACTTTTGATTGCTGCAAAAAAAGATGAATAAAGAATAAACCTTTTCCCATGTGCAGTCCGACAATAATACATCCTTATGCAAGTACCACGAAACATTACACGATTTGGCAGATTTGAAAAATAGTTTCGTTTTTTCTCAATGGTGGTGATTTTGCGACATCTGCATCGCTTTGTGGCAGAAAGCACCATCGTGGCCGTAGCCATATGACAGACGAGTGCACTACAATGGACTTGATTCAGGAATACGCAAATTCTTAGGAGAATGAACAACCCCCGGAGACCTATCTTTTTTCAGTAGGGACGTACACCCTCCAACATTGGGGCGGTCCGTGGCGCAGTGGTTAAGGCGCCTGCCACCAATGCTAAAGGTGCGAGGTTCGATTCCGGGTTCCGGTGTCGGATTTTTCTCCTCTAGTAAATGTCACCGTTAATTCGGGCGGACCATCGGGGGTTCTTTCTCTGGGTACTCCGGCTCTTCCTCCCCCTTCACTTTGGTATCAGTTTCAGCCAACTTAATAAAATTTCAAATACAAAACGATTTCCAAATACCGTCAGTAGCTCGCTTGAGCTTGCCCTTAGCACCACGTGAATGTTCTGTATTTACGTACAGTGTGTGAGTGAATGCGTGTGATTCACATGAGCGTGCTTGTTGGGTTCAGTTCGTGGCTACATTCTGCGCATTGAGTTATATTATAAATATGAGAAATGCGCCATATAAATACTATGTAATAAATTTAATGCTCAAGGGGAGTAATGCTAAAACCGAAAACGAACCATTTTTCGACTCTGATCACAATGATCTTCTGCGGGGACTGACGTACGAGACCACACTTTAAGTGCAGTTCTGGTGCACAGGCGGAGCGAGCGGACAGATGCAAAAATCGCAGTAATGGTGCCACTGGTGCATTTAACCTAGGTACAGGACGAAGTACTGATACCAACTCAGCCACAGTCAGTACTATATAGTTGTGTACTGCATAAACTTGACTTACCAGAACTGGTCAACGGTACTTCATTTTCAGTTCAGTTCAGTGTTTCTCTTAAAACAGGACCATTACTCTTCCTCGTTAACCACGAAGAAGTGATGGCTTTGTGTTAACAGGATGGTTCAGTCAGTGCATATCTGAAGTGAAGTCAGTCAGTACTGAATAAAATGGAGAAACATGGAAGGGAATGAATGTAGGTAATCCACACTAAATTATTGAAAAATAAAACAAGCAAACCATCCAAGATTTTTTTAAAAACCAAGCAAACAAACTTTTGTCCGACGTCTACCGGTCACCGATGTGTTCCGACATTTTCAAGTTAAGCAAAGCAGTACAAAATCAAGTGCCTGTGACATTTTAGAGACCGCACGGAGCGGCATAAGAGAGGCAACTCTGTTTTGATCATTTCCTCCCGAATCCCCGTGGTTACATACCTTGGTTCACAATAGGTCATAATTATGTACTCTGGCGTCAGTACGAGGCCAGTGGAGCTGGGTGTGTCCGCAGAGCGCAAGGGTATTGAGTGCAGCTTGCTGCCGTACAAAACACAGGGGAGGGAGAAGAAACTGAAGTGGTGGCATGAGTTTTGTGCCCCTGACTCGAAGCGTTACGCTCAGAGTCAGGGGCACAAAACTCTTGCCACAACTTCAGGTTTCCTCCCCCTGTGTATAGAATGCAGGTAACATTTACAGACAGTTAAGTCTTTATCACATGCATTTGAAGAGACTATCCCAGCAAAGAAATACGCTTAGAAAGGTCAAGTACAGTGCAAGCTATGCTAAACTTGTCCTGTCTAAACGTATTTCTTTTTTTGGATGGGCCTTTCTTTGCATTTGAAAATGCTTTGCATGCAGTCACATTTGTGGTGCAGATTTCGTGTGCTTGAAGCTGTGCGTTTGTAATATATTTGTGACAAGATGAAAGCAAGCAGGATTTTGCCGAGTGCAGGGACACAGTGTCTGAAGACCACATCGTCTCCCAATTACCTTCCAGGGCACAGCTGCTTCTTGTAAATGTGTGCTGGCTTCAGTCTTAGAGCCTTATGTTTGTTGTTTACTCAAACATACATGCAATCACACACATTCAGACAAGCACACACATACACGCACAACACTTTTGTGCACGCATGTGTTGTGCATGCATGTGTGTGTGATCGTGTGTGTTTGTATTGTTTAATTGCATGTACGTTTCAGCATGTTGAACACATAATGCACGCAAACACACACACACAATCATGCACAAACACACCCACCCACCCACACACACAAGAATTCACACAAGGCAAAGTCCATGTTATCCTCAATCATACTTTAATTGTAATGCAGAGCCTTGCAGTCCAATATATCGGTTGATCAGTACATACAGTGGCGATGAGTTCATGTTATATTACTACAGAGGAGTACAACCATGCTCATACACTCTGTATCATCTTAAAGGCATCATAAGAAAAATGGAAATGCTTCAAACATGGGATGTGTCAACAAACAACAAAAACAAAAAGAGTTCTGCCTCATTCCACCTCGGTGTGCAAAAGGCCATAAGGCCGACATCGGCCGCTGTTGGCCCGCTCAAAGCTGCACTGTGCACGGGCCAACAGCAGCCGACATTGGCCCAATGGTCTAATGCATTGTGGGATTGTGCAAACAGCAAGATGCGATCTACAGAAGCAGGTACGCCTCATTCAGTCTCATGTACAAAGCTGCACTCTCGCTTTACGGACTATTGGCGTGACAAGAGTTGACAGATAGTGCATCCATACCAGACAAATAATGCTGGACAAACACATCATGAAACTTACGTAAACAAACAAACATGTAAACAAACAAACATAAAGCAATTTCATCGATAAAGCAATTTCATCCATTTACCCCAAAGGATAAAGGGATGTAACTTATAGCTGTCCAGTGCAGAGTTATTTCCCTTGGCATGCATACTAAAACACGCTCACAATGAACAAAATACAATTCTGATTGTTAGTTTCACTCCAGTTTGATTTACCCCTTATCTCCACGTAATCAGACAAAAAATGAACTGCATGTATCAGTCAGTTAGCACTCAAACTGGTTGTTTTTTTCAACGGGCAACAGTTTCACTCTTTTCACCCTTTGGCTGTGTGGGCAGCGACTTTCGTCGCGACAAACACCGCTACCCACAGCAAAAAAGAGTTAACACCCAACACATCAGAACTGTTAACCCGTTGGCTGCCAGGAACGCTTTTTGTCGAGGTGGTTCTTGCTGGAATCATCTGGACAAAACAGCACTACCGACAGACAAGTGTTAAAAAAACTTTCACTGTAAAAGTGATCACAGGCTTTTCAACCCCTCTGTGCACACAGCCGCAAGTGCTGTTTACCGGACCTGTGGCTGCGTGCGCAGGGAGTTCAATGAATCTCATGGAAAGTACCAGTGGTAACAGTTTACAGCAAAACGCGGCTGAAAAGCCGAGACATCAGACGCAGGCATCCGCAGGGAAATATTACAAGGAAACAAAAAACAACGCCTGCGGAGGGTAATCAAAAGCGTGAAACGTTCACCACCCCTGGGTGGGCGCCAGCGCTGTCAATTCACCACTCCCTAACCCCTTCACTGCCAGGGAATTGTAAACACCATTAAAAAAAAAAAACAACTGCAAGAGGCACAGATCCTCTGAGCCCCCCGCTGTTGCGGGGAGCTCATGAGGATCTATGTCTCTTGCTGACACCACTCTTCTTTGGTGTTGAATTATGAAAGGTTCCAGAAAAAAACAACCTGCGGCCACCCGGCAGGCATGGGGTTCAAGCCCCAGCCACAACAGGAGTGGCCGCGACCTTGACACCTCTAGGGTGTTTGCCTGGCGAGCCAAGAAATTACCTTCTTCGAGCAACAATATTTTTCTCTCGAGTGGTGGTGAAATTTTCCAAATCATTAAAGCACTTGATAGCTAGTGCTGGCAGCGAGTGGTAAAGGATCCTACGTGTCTTCTGGCCTGACATCATCAACCTTACGATGGCCCGTCTGTGATTTTGGGACCTTAAGGTCCAAAATTACAGACTGGCACACTTACATGTATGTAAGGTCATCAAAAATTGTGGATGGTTTGAAACGTTCGAAAAAAACAAAACAAACTAAAACCTTGGCTGTTATTCTGTACACGAGCAGTATTCATTGAGACCTGTCACAAAGTCACGATGATCATACATGGGCCTAATCCACTAGAGCAAAACTCGGACACTGCTAAGAAGTGCGAGCCCAAAACGCATCCCCTAAAGAATGCTTAGCGGCAGCCGAGACGTGGGCTTAAAGTCAGTTACTGTGCCCATTACTCAGTATTAGCCAACATGGGCCATTAAGCTCCTTCCATCTACAACAAGCAGAGTTACATTGCAAGGCAAAGCAGTTGGCCCTTTTCCCTGCCACTGGACCCAAAAATCTATTTCTGAAATTTGTGTTCATTTTAACGACCAAGAGCCACCACCATCCACAGAACACAGACACAAAGTGGTCTCAGCAAGAAGCATAGATCCTCATGAGCCCCCACTGTCGCGGGGGCTCATGAGGATCTATGCCTCTTGCAGCTGGGCCGTGTTCACATTTTTCTTGACAGTTGTGGGGTTAAGGCGCAAGGTGTTTAAAATTGTGGGTTGGTTGGTTGGTTGGTTAGTTCGGGGGTTTAACGTCCACGGCACCAAAGTGATAACGGACGGCACTGATGGGCGGGTTATGGGGGACAGGGAAATCTATTGCCTATAGAGTACGACCTGAACACTGATCAACTCAGGAGCACTCCTACTGTGCCACTTTGATTTTACCAGGACCTTTTTCAACTGCCAAAATTGTGGTTCGCACGCACACAGCTTATATTGCTGCTAGGTACTCGACAGCGACTGTGAGCAGTACCCGCAGCTGCTTGCGCGCAAGGGAGTTAACCCGTTGCGTGTGAGCAGCAGGTGGTGTCGCAGTGACGCGCGACAAAAACCGCTATCGACAGGCACAGGGTTAGCAAATTGGTCACACCAGCATACACTGTAGAAGAGCGGGGGCTTCATGTGTACCCAAATATTGTAGACGGGGATGGACCACTATCAAGTTCACACGGCGTTGGACCACACTAGCCAAGTGCTAAACGCAAACATACACGCAACTGTTACGACTGAGAGAGCCTCGTCCCTCTTTGTTAATCCCAACACACAAAGGACACAGTTCAAGGTCATGTGTTTACACTTAGCTCATAATTTTTTTTTTTTTTTTTGTACAGACTTGGCTTTGGTCAAAGCGCTGTGTGTGTGTGTGTGTGTGTGTGTATGGGGGTGGGGGTGGGGTGGGGGAAGGAGGGGGGGGGGGGGGGTTAGTACAGCGTATCACACTGGTTGTCTCTGTCAGTTCGCTACAGTGGTAACAAATCGAGGGAGACAACAACCAGGGTCGACAGGGTCCACAAAAATAGTGTATCTTCAAACCACAGTGAGATATGTCATATATGGCATTTGCCCCACACAAACCTGAAACCATAATGACTGACAATGGGACTGTGTCTGAGTGGTTAACCCCTATGGTGGCTGTATGCACAAAGGGTTAACCCATTTATTCCCAACACCCTACAGCAGGAGATGGATCAACCATGATAATTCAAGGGTAGTGCCAGATTAGCTTGGCGCCGACAGGCGCCAAGCTAATCTGGCACTACCCTTGAATTATAATGGTTGACCAACCTGCTGCAAATGGTACAGTCGTTAAGCGATGCCTTTACATTTGGTGAAGTGCAGCCCAGGGGTTGAATGGATTTGATGGTGGCAGGGGCGCAATAAGAAAAACAGACATTTATTGGAAGCCACAATGTACAATGTACGCGCTGAAACCCCACACATCAAGTTCTGCTCAAATCTTTGGTATTTTAATATACTCCATTTTTCTTGCAACAAAAACAAAACGCGATTACACACAATTTGCAAATACATTCTCACCCTCCGAGGCCAGGCTAACCAAAACCCAGTATGCATAAAGTTCTCAGGCCAATGCTGGCCGCTGTTGGCTCTGTCCACGGGCCGATTATGGCTAATGTTAACCTGAGGGCATTTTGCCGACTGGTCAGGAAGTGGACTTTTCGTGGAGCTTGCCTGACAACGAGCACAGCCAGGGGGGCGGAAACGTCAAAGTTACATTTCCTCTTAAAAGCAGAATACAAAACAATCGTGGAAGATGAAACTGTGTACTTTTACAATTCTAAATTCATCAGCACTCTCTTCCATCAAACGAAAATCAACAACAGATTAGAGCATGCAGACACTTTAAACCCATTTAGCCCCGACACCCTACCGCAGGAGATGGATGGACCACGATAATTCAAGGGCAGCGCCAGATCAGCTTGGCGCCTGAAGGCGCCAAGCTGATCTGGCACTATCCTTGAGTTATCATGGTCAGTCCATCTCCTGCAACTGGTACATAGTCAAAATGTGGCTGTGGGGTCAAACTTCACTTTAAATGTCACTTTAGCCAGCTCTAACCTCTAGAACCTATGGACTGTAGTCTTCATAAAAGTTAGTTACTACAAACAAACAAACAAAAATGGCTGCAGCCGTTCAATACTTTACGATTAGGATGTAGTATTTATGAACTGGACCCTTTCACCGTCACTGGCCGCAGAGAGTGTTTTTGAAATCTTTGTTAACCCCTATCATACTGAGGCTTAAAGCTTCAAATTTGTACACTGCCATATGCAAGCTACATGATAGTACTTACAGATAAGGATATTTAAACCAATGGCTTTAGTTCAAGGGTGGTGCCAGAATAGCTTGGCGCCTAGAGGCGCCAAGCTATTCTGGCACTACCCTCGAACTATTTTAGTCAAACTTATTTCACACACTGGTGTATTGCGAATGATAAGGGGGTTAATTCAACTATCCAAAAGCCTTGGCTGACCCCCCCAAAAACACATGGACACAAACTGGTGTCAGCAAGAGGTGTGGATCCTCATCAGCCCCCGCAGTCGCACTAACTGACAAGAGGCGTGGATCCTCATCAGCCCCCACAGTCGCACTAACTGACAAGAGGCGTGGATCCTCATCAGCCCCCGCAGTCGCACTGACAAGAGGCATGGATCCTCATCAGCCCCCGCAGTCGCACTAACTGACAAGAGACGTGGATCCTCATCAGCCCCCGCAGTCAAACTAACTGACAAGAGGCATGGATCCTCATCAGACCCCGCAGTCACACTAACTGACGAGAGGCGTGGATCCTCATCAGCCCCCGCAGTCGCACTAACTGACAAGAGGCGTGGATCCTCATCAGCCCCCGCAGTCGCACTAACTGACCGCAGTTGCGGGGGCTCATGAGGATCCATGCCTCTTGCTGTTGGACCGTGTTCACTTTTCTTGGCGGTCACAGGGTTAACTACAAAATTTACTGGCAAGAACAAGAGGGCTGAGAAATACGTCTATAAGCAGCCACTGGTACAGTCTACAGCTGCGTGGCACTGTTTACAGTAGTGTGGTACTGTTTACAGTAGTGTGTGTGATTGTAGCGTTTACAGTGCAGGTGGCAGGATGCGTGGGGAGGTTAAAGCCAGTCTGCTGGAGATCAAACAACAAACACAGAAAGCGTGGTGCAACAGGCAATTTCCATACATCACAATTACGTCAAAAACTGTGCACCTTTTTGATGAAAACATCAGATGCGACACTGCGTAGGCCGGCTGAACATCCCATAATAATTGTCTGTCCATGGTTTTATTTAATCCACTGTTTGGATAAAAAGATGGGGGTTTTTTGTTGTTTTTTTAAAAAACCAAAATGTGATCTACAAAAATCATCCACTTCTAGCAAAGCCTAGCATACATAAAGCTTGGACAGCAAAACTTAACAAAATGACCTCAGTGGTGTGATGTCATAGCTTACAAGCTGTGCTGGTCTGAAAGCCGTAAGGTCCAAAATCACAGAACAGCACATGATTCCATTGTGCTGGCAATTGACAAGGGGGATAATCTAGCATAAAATGGGAGACAATCAAACAATGTTCTAATCACCATAGCTTAAAACAAAGCAAGCAGATGTGCGAAATGGCGATGACTCATCAGTGTCACTTGCCCCCTGCTGGCTCTCTCTCTCTCGCACACACATGCTCACAATTCTTAATAGCCGATTTGTTTACAAATCATACAAAAGGCCAACCGTTCAAGTACGCAACTAAACACGGTATGATGGCATTTTGATCCGATAAAATTACCCAAGCCATTTAATAGTGTTGATAAACAAGCGAGTGAATGTGGTGGGTTTTGATCTTCACAAATTTTCCGCAAGAAAAAGACATTTCTCGCCGTCGCTGTTTCCTGCATGATGATGTACAAATAAAAGCTTACTATAGTGCTCGAAACCAAAAAAAGTGACTGCCAAGCGTGTGAAACACGCAGAAAATCCCAAGAAAGAAACAAACTTAGAAAGGATAATTACAACACAATCATAACTGCCTTGTCTAGGCGGGTTTCTTTCTATGCTTGTCCTTTCTAAGCATGTTTCTTTCTTCCTTGGGATTTTCTTTACAAAAGGGCTGTACTGAAGATCAGTCTAAACATTTATGTTGCCTCTGAATCTTAGATCTAAATTCACAGGCTAGTCCACATGAAATCTGCGAAGCAGTCTGAAAAAATGGAACAGTTAATATTGCTGAGTTGGTATACCTCGCCCTGTACCTAGGTTAAACGCGCCAGCGGCGCCATTGTTGCTATTTTCGCACCAAACCAGTCGCTGGGACCGGTCATGTGCACCAGAATTGCGCGCCAGTTTTGTGTAGACTCAGAGGCTTGTGTCAAGCCCCACGCCCCTGAATCAAGTCCATTGTAATTGTAGTGTCATCATCTCTCGTACTTCAACTACGACGGTGCAACAATGGCACCGCTGGTGCGTTTAACCTAGGCACAGGGCGAGGTATACCAACTCAGCGTGAATATTCATGAGTATAGTCAACGACAGAAAGGGTGCAGTAAATGTGTCAAACGTAGTCCTACAGAAATTTGCGCAATAAATACATTTCTGTTTGCACCCAAATGCACTAAACAAAGGGGTGGGGCAGGTGAAGGGAGGGGGAAGGGGGGGTGGGGGTGGGGGGGGGGGTGGGCGACACATTACACTGTACCAACTGCCGCTCCCCACAGCCACCACACAATCATAAACGGAACCAACTACTGGTGTCATAAGTTCATCGATGACATTTGCAACCAGGAGCTGAATGCTAGTGAGAGAACTTTTAGTGGCAAACAGCGACTCCTGCAGAAGTGCGGCGTGATATAATTCATCCTAGTATGCGATATATATCGCTTTGCGTGCCCACCTGCCCCACGTACAAATTCATGCCCAGCATGCAGCAGCATTTGTGTGCTGGTCCGTGATTTCGGACATTACGGCCCCTGGGCCGTAAGGTCCGAAATCACAGACCAGCACACATTTTGCAGAGACAGGCATTGCACTGGGCAACTGACACACGTTGTGGTAACTTGTAAATTGTATGCACATCTCCAGCACCTCCACAGTGATAAAACGTCTGCTGTGACAAAGCACAGCCAGGCACCGAGTATGGGAGAAGGATCGACTAGTACAGCTTCGGAGTAGTGTAGTAAGCTTGGCACTTCCAGTTACATAGAGCTGCCCGAAAAATTCATGGTCAACCCATCTCCCGTGATAATTTGTGTCGCAATCTCACAGCAGGCGTGGTGGGTGAACAGAAACAGCTTGTTTGAAGCAAATGGTGCGCACGCAATAAATGCGCACTACCAGGAATATAAAAAAACCTGACCCGCACACACACACACACACATACACAGGGCCAACATACTAAGCCCTCAGCTAGTCAAAATTTCCAGTTTTCACAGGTCGACACCAGTCAAATTTCCACATTTCACAATTTTGGGGAGACATTCTCTGAAGACTAATTTTGCCACTTTCCAAAACTGATCAACCATGATAGTTCAAGGGTGGTGCCAGAATAGCTTGGCGCTTGCAGCGCCAAGCTATTCTGGCCCCACCCTTGAACTATCACGGTCGATCTGTCCCCTGTAGCAGCAAGTCAGGGCTGAACCTGTTCACCAATCCTACAGTGTGAATATAGTGTTGGGTACTGTGTTAAAGCCAAAACCACGTGGACATTTTGATACAAGGGACAGTATCTGTTGTCGTTTTGTTTTTTATATGAAGAGTACTGCAATATCTTATTACAATCATTTGAGACAAGGTGCCAAATTCCATTTTTCTTTTTATCTCCAAACATAAATGTGCAACATAAAGATGTTTATGTAGAAGTATACAAAGGCAACATGAAATGTGTGAGCAGAAGACATCACAGTTACAAGTTAACGTCTGATTACCACGGGCCCGTACGTCTATGAGAATGACTGCAGGAGAACGATCGCCGACAACAAGGTCGGACATAGCCTGCGTTTCCACATCACTACATTTGTACAATTCTACATTAACAATGTAAGCGCTCCTTCATATTTACAAAATTATACCTCATTCATTTTTGACGGAAGAATTCATTTCACTGAATCACCTTAAAAAACTAGTGTTGTCAATCCCCTTTTTAAAAAAAACCCACCTGCTTAACTCATCTAGCTCGGCGCACGCATTTCCCAAATTTTGGAGGCGTCATCCAACGACTATGCGCCTGTTGCAGGAGACGGATCGACCATGATAATTCAAGGGCAGTGCCAGATTAGCTTGGCGCCGACTGGCGCCAAGCTAATCTGGCACTGCCCTTGAATTATCATGGTTGACCCATCTCCTGCTGTAGGGCCTCGGGGCTAAATGGGTTACGTGCCCTCTCTCTCTCTCTTTCAAAGGGTAAAGGTTATGTGGGTCCCATCACTCTATGTAGTGCGCATTGACACAGGGTGTCCTTACATCCAACCTTCAGAGAACGAAAACTTAACCCCTTCATTGCGACCGCATGCACGTTTGCACGTCCGACATCTGTGCAAATTCAACGCGAAAGAGCGCCAGCCGAACCATTAACAATGGACACAACGTGGTGTCAGCTCGAGACACAGATCCTCATAAGCCCCCCCCCCCCCCCTGCAATTGCAGGGGGCTCAGGAGGGTCTAGATGCCTCTTGCAGTTAGTGTGGTGTCCATTTTTTCCCCTCAGCAGCGAAGGGGTTAGAAGAAATCTCTTGCCTGTGTTTAGCACTTTCAAACAGAGGGCGTCTTCATTTCGAAGAGCTAAACGAACATGATTAGCAACTGTGCTGCTCTGTAAAATATATTAAAATCAATGGGACAAGATGGACTGAAATAAGTACAAACATAAAACCTATCTTCCTTGCCTGATGCAAAAAAGCGTGAAATATACCGACACAGTACATGTATTTGTAAGACACAGAAGGTAACGTGCAAAATACATGAACAAAGACTGAGCTACTGAATGTCAGGAACTGAGAAAATGAGACTGAGACACAAACAAAACAAAACAACAAAAAAAAACAGAAAAAAGATTGAGACCGACAGAGGAGGAATGCGAGGCCATCACAGCTGTCCTTCAATGACCTTGACTTTTGATCACGCACAGAGGTGAGAGGATTGCCGTAGGTCCCTGAAGAAAAGAGGCTTTGAAGCAGATTGTCTGTGAAATTTGAATACTGCACATCAATGTCAACCCTGTGTAGAGATTTCTGTCACCATGATTCCTGCAGGAATCATCGCGACAAAAAAACCACTACCCACAGCCAAAGGGTTGCAAGTGTGCCGGTCTGTGATTTTGGACCATATGATTCAGCTGTAGGCTCCAAAATCACAGACCGGCGCACGCATTGTTTAATGCAATTAATTCCCATGTTAGCGGCAAAACTGGCACGAAAAGCAGAGATTGTCTATACGCTGAGGCACAGACGCTCATGTAAGCAGGGTATCAATGATGGGCCATCACAGATGCTAGAGTGGTGGAAGATCTGTGTCTCGCGTTAATAAAATGGACGCCGGTGGACAGGCAGTGATGGATGACGTGTAACCCCAGCAAACAGGACAGCGCAAATTGACAGAGTGCCAGAGATGCATGATTGCAAAACATCGGGCAGTGCAACTGGCCAACAGCCGGTCTCACCTGATGACTGGCACATTGTGCTGCATCATAATTAGCCACAGCCATATCACAATAATCAGTGTTTGACAGGACAGTCTGCGGACGCCCTGGTAAGCAAAAGATTGCTGGGCACATTGGCCATCATCAGCCTGCGCAGCTAAGGCCCTTAGATGACAGCCATCACAGTCATTGCCAACGACGGATGTCAGCCCAAGAACCTTATGCTAACTGTAAGAATTATCTTTGTGACATTGGTGCCGTGAGGCAGTTGTAATTATCCAGTGGTACTTAATTAATTAATTATATAAATTATAACTGTACAGATTGCTAACTCTTTGGGTGTTGGTAGCGGTTTTAGTCGCCAAGATTCCTGCCGGACGTCAGGGTGTTGTTCTTCCTGCAGGATGTCAGGGTGTTGTTATTCATGCCGGACGTCAGAGTGTTGTTATTCCTGCAGGACGTCAGGGTGTTGTTATTCTTGCAGTATGTCAGGGTGTTGTTATTCCTGCAGGAATCATCGCGGCAAAAACCGCTACCAACAGCCAATAGGTTTAAATGTCTTTTCTCATTGGGAAGCCCAAAGGCAGTAGATCTTCTGTGAGATTTGAGTCTCAATGTATGAAGAGTCTATTAACGCTGAGCAGGCACTGTTCATGAGACACTATCCAAAAGCTATCCACTCAGCCCACACACTACATGTTTGGCCGTCACTGGCATCAACAAGAAACACACCGATGTTAACAAAGCCTTCTGGTCACAGTCCTTCCACGAACTACACTGCTGCACATTTGACTCCCAAGTGCACATCATGTATTTTGTGGTGCCAGATCCTCATGAGCCCCAACAACTGCAAGAGATATAGATCCTCATGAGACCCCGCAAATGCGGGGGCTCATGAAGATCTACGTCTCTTGCAAAAGGACAGAATTCATGGCAAAAACTTGCACAGTGACCAACAATTTTGTGTTGCTTTGCACTAGGAAGATGTCACTGTTTGACGTATAGCCATGATCTGCTGCAGATGGAGAGCCGGAGACTGCACATCCCACATTGAGATGGAGACGGTGGGCCAGGCGGAGAACAGGTGTGGGGCTGGACATCATTGCCTGCTCCTCGCTCCAAGTCCAAAACCAAGGTGGATTTCTGAAAAAACAAAATATTCTATCAATTGCCTGTGCATGTGATACAAATACAGCAACAGACAAATAAATGTCAACAGGTGATGAAATATTATGTGCACTCTTCTGTGAGGCGACCTTACCACTTTAGGCTGTAAAGTATAAATACAAGTACGATGACTTTAAAGCGACCTGCTCTAGAAAAAAAGGGTTAAAAGCTGGCAGTGTTTGGCAAACTATCTGTTATAAACGTTCTTAGTGTGTTGTCAAGTAATGCAGGACAAAGAGGCCAATTTCACTTATAAAGTCCTCACGTCATAAAATGAAATGGTCTAAGTTGTGGCACGACGACAATGAGAACCCCTTGTACTTCAGAAATCAACGCCCACTGTGGAGCAGACAGCTTTAACCCCTTCAACCCCACAGCCGCATTTCCCACATCTGTTGTCACACGACCAATCTACCATGGTAATTCAAGGGTAGTGCCAGATTAGCTTGGCGCCTGACGGCGCCAAGCTAATCTGGCACTACCCTTCAGTTATGATTGATTGATTGATTGTACATTGCTTAACGTCCCGACAGCAACAAGGCTTTCTCAGGACGTGCCTGCACTGCATGTGGAAAAAAAAAAACAACAGAACATTGAATGTATGTCGCCAGCCGGTCCAATACGTTAAATAAATCTACGCCATGGGGCCTAAATAAAGCTAAGACCATTTAGCAACACACATCCAATATCAAGAGCTACAGGCAGTGCAGACAGTTGGGAGAGTTTTAAAAAGACAAATACAGGTGAATGGACCAAGGGTAGACAGAAACACATGCCCCAGAATAGAGGGAAAACCCCACCCTGTGGGGCTGACCAGGGTGACCCTGGGAACTAAAAAGTAGTTAACCCCACCCAAGTCCCCCAGGGCAGACCCAGGTGGGGTCCTTGAATTATGGCCGAGCCATCTCCTGCTGTAGTGCATCATGGCTAAATGGGTTAAAATGAGATAAAAAAGAAGGAAACCCAAAAGGCATCGAGGGCTGTGGGGTGGATGGCGGACGAAGTGCAACGAAAACATGGCTGCAAAGCCAACATAAAACCGAGTTTGATTTTACCCTTTATGGCAGTCGCATCCATAAAATAACAATTCTCGTTCATCTTTACTGTCAAATTCTACCACCCCCCCCCCCCCCGCCCCCCCACAAAACAAAACAAAACAAAACAAAAAAGCGAAAAACTGCCAGTGTTTGATACCTTAGTTAATTGTAGTTCTGTATAGTTCTGTAATCTTCCTTGTTTAGACTGAATGTTAATTAGGACATAAATTATTATGCATGCATTGTTGTTTAGTTCATTGTCAAAGTAGTGTGTTCGGGTATTGTGTTTTGTTTGTTATGTGCATGTCATTGTATTTTTATTTTTGTGTACATTGATTGATTGTACATTGCTTAACGTCCCGACAGCAACAAGGCTTTCTCAGGACGTGCCTGCACTGCTTGTGAAAAAAAAAAAAAAAAAAAATAAATAAAATAAAATAAACAGAATATTGAATGTATGTCGCCAGCCGGTCCAATACGTTAAATAAACTTACGCCACGGGACCTAAAGAAAGCCAATACCATTTAACAACATAAAATCCAATATCAAGAGCTACAGGCAGTTGGCAGAGTTTTAAAAAAGACAAATACAGGTGAATGGACCAAGGGTAGACAGAAACACATGCCCCAGAATAGAGGGAAAACCCCACCCTGTGGGGCTGACCAGGGTGACCCTGGGAACTAAAAAGTAGTTAAATAACCCCACCCAAGTCCTCCAGGGCAGACCCGGGTGGGGATATTTTTGTGTACAGATTGTAAAGCACTTAAGAGCTTTTGGTTCAGATTAACGCCATATAAATACTCATTATTATTATTATTATTATTAAAAGCAGCAGCTGTAGAGAGTGTCAACAAATGGGGTAACAGATTGATTCATTGTACATTGCTTAACGTCCCGACAGCAACCAGACTTTCTCAGGACGTGCCTGCACTGCTTGTGAAAAAAAAATTAACAGAACATTATGTCGCCAGCCGGTCCAATACGTTAAATAAACCTAAGACATGGGGCCTAAATAAAGCTAAGACCATTAATTTTAGCAACATACATCCAACATCAAGAGCTACAGGCAGCGCAGACAATAAGGAGAGTTTTAAAAAGGCAAATACAGGTTAATGGACCAAGGGTAGATGGAAACACGTGCCCCAGAACAGAGAGGAAACCCACCCTGTGGGGTTGACCAGGGTGACCCTGGGAACTAAAAAGTAGTTAACCCCACCCAAGTCCCCCAGGGCAGACCCGGGTGGGGGGGGGGGGGGGGGTAACAGAGGCCCTGGCACAGTCGACGACTCAACACGCCAATGCCTCCTCCAACAACAACAACAAAACGCGCAGGCAGCAAGCGCACTCCCGGGGCTGATGGGGCACTGCGCACGCTGCGGCGGCTGGTTCGTGGCGTGCGGCGCCCCCTGGAGTGGGTTTATTGATTGGACAAAGTGTCGTCATGATGCAAGTGGCACGTGAATCACGCTATTAATCAACAAAGCCACGCCGACACACAGACAGCCCAATACAGTAGACCCTATCTTGCCGTCATACCCTACACGACGGCAGATTATAAACCCCACACCCTGTCCCGCAACTGGTTCGCTGTGATCAGGTTTCTAAATTATTTGTTCACTCTTTCTATCCCAGACACACCACAGCACGATAAGGATCGACCATGATAGTTCAAGGGTGGTGCCAGAATAAGGCATCACCCTTGAACTATCATGGTCGATCTGTGTCCTGCACTGCAATGCAGGCTTCAGAGGACAACGGCAGAATGTGGGGATTTCGGTCTTGGGGTACAAGGAGATCATTCAACGCCAAAGAGCAATAACTGTTCCAGTGTCTTTGGATACAAAGCAATGTCAGCAAGGGACATAGATCATCATGAGCCCCCGCAGTTGCGGGGGCTCATGAGGATCTATGTCTCTTGCAGTTTGATTGCTCTTTATGGGGCTCGGGAAGTTCCCCGCGTTGCCTAGCAGCGTCGGCGCGTCAGCCGCCATCTTATGCGGATACCATAGTCATGAGATAATAATAATAATAATGGCTACCTATATAGCGCTTATCCTTAAATAAGCTCTAAGCGCTTAAATAGATAGTAGCGAAGTAGTGTTTCAACACGTTTTTCTTCATGTTTCTTCCTCTTTGGAAACAAACAAAAACAGATTCTGGTGAGTGGTTTCTACCGTGATGGCAAGCCTTGCTGTTATTGCTTATAGTACGTCAGGACTTTCCTGACATATAAATAAAAAAAAAAACCAGCGATTCAAGTTCCCTTTGAGCGCTTAGTCCCGTATCCTCGCAAGATGGCCGACACGCCGACTGGCGTGATGACGTCAGCCGTTCCCGAGCCCTATAGCCTGACAAAAAAGTTTATTTTAATCAAAAAATAATTGTAGTTTAATAATTCAACGCCTAAAAATCCCCAGATCCCCATGGAACATAGATATACAGTGCTGTCAGCAAGAGACATAGATCCTCATGAGCTCCCGCAACTGCGGGGGCTCATGAGGATCTATGTCTCTTGCAGTTAGTGCGAGTTCAGTTTTCCTCTGGCAAGGAAAGGGGTTGCAAAGCCGCTATTCTGGCACGACCGTGGCACTGTCACGGCCCCAGTCAAGTTATTTATCATAACAAACAAAGCCAGGCCCGCCGACAGACAGTGGGACAGGACTGACAGGGACAGACTGTAACGGGAGACACAACGCAAGTGGTAGTTTATGGGCGATGCCAGAATAGCCTGGTGTCATTAACCCTTTGGCTGTCGGCAGCGCATTTTTGTCGCAGGAATCATCGCGATAAACAAGAAAGGCAAAGCCATTATGGTTCACGTGCGTGACTGATTTACGTAATTGTGTGTGACCTTTGTGACAAGGGCTGGCTCCTGCTGCAGCAAAATCCATGTTTTCTGAACGTGTAAGCACTCTTCACACATCTGTCAACTTCCCGTGACCCTTGACCTTTGTGATGAGTTGACTAAATTAGTATGCATAGGAAGGTCTTATCACCAGCTATCTTTGTGCCAAATTTGGTTGAAAAATTTGCAAAAATGTTGATAACACCTACAATTTTATCAAAAATTGGCATTTTACACACATTTGCCAGCCTCTTGTGACCCTTGACCCTTTCGAGGGGTCATCCTAATTGGTATGCATAGATAGATCTTACTATCAGGTATCTCTGTACCAAGTTTGGGTTTGAAGTTGTGAGTAAACAGCATTTGACAAAAAACATCTTTTGTGAAAATATGGCTAATTTTTACCAATTTCCTGAGCTCTTGTGACCCTTGACCTTTCTGAGGGATCAACCAAATTAGTGTGCATAGAAAGGTCTTACCATCAGGTATCTCTGTAGCAAGTTTAGGTTTAAAGTTGTGAATAGTATTTGAGAAAAAACATATATTGTCAAAACATGGCTATTTCGGACCTATTTCCTGAGACCATGTGACCCTTGACCTCTTCAAGGGGTCATCCAAATCAGTATGCATAGATAGGTCTTACCATCAGGTATCACTGTAGCAAGTTTGGGTTTGAAGACAGAAGTTGTGAACAGTATTTCAGAAAAAAACATATGACTATTTTGCATCTTTTTTCTGAGCTCTTGTGACCCGTGACCTTTCCGAGGGACCAACCAAATTAGTATGCATCAGGATCTTTGTACCAAGTTTGGGTTTGAAGTTGTGAATAGCATTTGAGAAAAAATAAATTATGTCAAAATACAGCTATTTTTGACCTATTTCCCGATCCCCTGTGACCTTGACCTTTATGAGAGGTCATTGAAATTGGTATGTTTAGAAAGGTCTTGCCACAAAGTATCCTTGGGCCAAGTTTGAAGACTGTGGCTTGAATAGTCTCCGAGAAAATGCCAACGTTACAGTTTGCCACGGACGACGGAGGGCGGGCGGGTGGACGGACGACGGTGGACGGACGCCGGACAGACGACCACTGGCCCAAAAACATACTCACTTTTGCGTCGCACGTGAGCCAAAAACGCACTACCGACAGCCAATGGGCTAGTTAACGTCCACAAATCACATCACCAGCAGCAGACTATCTATCTATCTATCTATCTATCTATATCCCGTAGTCTTGTCGACCGTTGGGGCACCACTGATGACTTGGCAACCAGCTCCCTCCATTCCTCTCTGTTCTCCGCCATTCTCAGCGTATCGCCCAGCTTCAGTCCTGTCCACTCTGAGATATTGTCCTCCCATCTTTTCCTGTCTTCCTCTCCTTCGTCCTCCTTGCACAGTGCCTTGCAGGATTGTCTTGGCAAGCCCTGCTGAACGCGTGACATGCCCATACCACTTCAGTTTGCGTTTTCTCACAATGGCTAATAAGTCTTCATAGGGCCCGATGGCTTGCCTGATTCTGGTTCCCACTTCCTCGTTTGTGATGTGATCTCTGTATGATGTGATGTGGGGTGTTAATTTAGCCCTTATCATTCCGAATACACCAGTGTGTGAAATAAGTTTGACTAAAATAGTTCAAGGGTGGTGCCAGAATAGCTTGGCGCCTCTAGGCGCCAAGCTATTCTGGCACCACCCTTGAACTAAAGCCATTGGTCTGTATCCTTATCTGTAAGTACTATAATGTAGCTTGCATATGGCCGTGTACACATTTGAAGCTTTTAGCCTCAGGATGATATGGGTTAACTGAAGTATGGCATATGAATGATTAGAATAGGCCTTTTTGGGGGAGTTGGAAGGGGGGGGGGGGCGGTGGGGGGCGGCGTACGGGGGTGGGAGGAACTTAGTTTACAACGGAAATCTCTTTGTCATTACAACAAAATTGGTTGAAACTGCACACAAAAAACAAAAGCCCTAGAAAACCAACTACAACAGGACAGCTAGCATGTCACGCAAAAATTGGGGCACTGGGTCAAAATGCTATATGCAATCTCTGTGAAACATACAGCACAGAAATGTGAATTGAAGTGAACCGCCGACCGATCTCTTTATAACTATGTGTATGTGTGTGTGTGTGTGTGTGTGTGTCTAATGTCAGTGTGAGTGTGTGTCTAATGTCAGTGTGTGTGTGTGTGTGTGTGTGTGTACCCGGGTGAATGCTTTGTGTACACGCATGGATACATTGTTTGTGTGCCAATAATTATGTTTAACCCATTTAAGCCCAAGACCACATCATTTTCCAAATGTTTGGGCCCGGTGCTAGTTGAGGACTATGTACCTGTTGCAGGAGATGGATCGACCGTGATAATTCAAGGCTAGTGCCAGATGAGCTTGGCGCCTCAAGGCGGCGCCAAGCTCATCTGGCACTACCCTTGAATTATGTTCAGGCGCCAAGCTCATCTGGCACTACCCTTGAATTAACATGGTCAGGCGCCAAGCTCATCTGGCACTACCCTTGAATTATCATGGTCGATCCGTCTCGTGCTGTAGGGATTTGAGTCTGAACGGGTTAAAGCCCGGGGGGGGGGGGGGGGGGTGGAAAAATAGACAAAAAACGTTCACTACAGTTATAAGTACCACTGAACAAACGTGCACGAAAGTCCCGCAAGCGCGCCACGTGTTGTCTTGAAGGAATCACCACGACAAACAGCGCTACCGACAGCCAAAAAGGGTCAGTTGATAAATCCTGGATTCGGGGCCTTAGGCCCGAGGCTGCAGGGTCCAAAATCACAGACCAGCACACATAAAATTATTGACTGGCAAGGTGCATGTCTCATAGCCTATGTACTGTACATGTAATTACGTAAGTGTATGTATGCGCTGTGTTCTTATTGCTAGAGAGAAGGCTAGAAGTACGGAGCCAAAGCGGTGTGTCGGAAAAGATTGAGGTCAAGAGACGTGACTCACCGTGTTGTGTGTGTGTTTCTCTCTCTGTGCATTCATTCCGACCCCTCCCCCCCCCCCCCCCCCCCCCCCTTCTCTCTTCAAAATCAACCCATTAACACACTGCGCCTTAGGATACTGAAAGTTGTCCTCCAGAGACTTCAGTTGTGAAGATAATACCAGCGTGATGGTTCAAGGGTGGTGCCAGGAGCCCTGACGACAAGCTATTCTGCCGGCACCGCCCTAAAGACTTCAGTTCAGATGACAGTTCGACCATGATAGTTCAAGGGTAGTGCCAGAATAACTTGGCACGCACCTACAGGCGCCAAGCTATTCTGGCACCACCCTTGAACTATCACGGTCGATCCACATCTTGTCGTAGTGTGCCGGGGCTTAATGGATTAACTGCCCAAACTAAATGACTTCCATTGTTTGGAAAGCAAGTGATGTAGTTAGTTCTAGGAACAGCAGTTAACCCTTCGTCACGATTCCTACTGGAGTCAATCATCGCGCGCCGGACAAAAAGCGCTACCGAAAGCCAAAAGGGTTAAAGAATTAATCCCCAAACGGCTCTCTGTATAGTCTATATGATTCCAGTCATCATTTCTCTCTGTATAGTCTATATGATTCCAGTCATCATTTCTCTCTGTATAGTCTATATGATTCCAGTCATCATTCCTCTCTGTATAGTCTATATGATTCCAGTCATCATTCCTCTCTGTATAGTCTATATGATTCCAGTCATCATTCCCCTCTGTATAGTCTATATGATTCCAGTCATCATTCCTCTCTGTATAGTCTATATGATTCCAGTCATCATTCCCCTCTGTATAGTCTATATGATTCCAGTCATCATTCCTCTCTGTATAGTCTATATGATTCCAGTCATCATTCCCCTCTGTATAGTCTATATGATTCCAGTCATCATTCCTCTCTGTATAGTCTATATGATTCCAGTCATCATTCCTCTCTGTATAGTCTATATGATTCCAGTCATCATTCCTCTCTGTATAGTCTATATGATTCCAGTCATCATTCCTCTCTGTATAGTCTATATGATTCCAGTCATCATTCCTCTCTGTATAGTCTATATGATTCCAGTCATCGCGCGCCGGACAAAAAGCGCTACCAAAAGCCAAAAGGGTTAAAGAATTAATTCCCAAACGGCTCTCTGTATAGTCTATACTGACATCAGGAAACCGGCATTTAGCCAGAACACAACACATGGGCACCAGGCCGCCGTGTCAGTGATGCATAGTGTTGGCCAAACCTGAATACCCGCGTAACTATTGTCTATAGAGTGTATGTTATGTAACGCACAACGCGAGGGCCGTCCGTAACTGAAGGATGACACAGTCTCCTGTATTCCGCGTGTAGGCAGCGCGTGCTTTGAGGCGTCAGGACTTTGAGTTGGCCTTCAGACTACTAAGTTGACTAAAGATTGGAACAGTGGGCGTACTTGTGTACATGCCTGACTACACACGCAGTCTACGCTACAATGTTACTATAGGGCGCGGTAAGTTCCCCGCGTTGCCTAGCAGCGTCGGCGCGTCATCCGCCATCTTAAGAGGATACCATAGTCATCGTATAGTAGCAAAGTAGTGTTTCAACACGTTTTTCTTCATGTTTCTTCCTCTTTGGAAACAAACAAAAACAGATTCTGGTTAGCGGTTTCCTACAGTGATGGCAAGACTTGTTGTTATTGCTTAACTTCCTGACATTACAAAAACAGCGATTTCCCTATTGAGCCCGGCTTAGTCCCGGATCCTCACAAGATGGCCGACAGAACTGGCGTGATGACGTCACTTACCGAGCCCTATACTGACAAGCAAATGAAATGCGACATTTTTGAATCATCGGAAACACTAAAGTGTTTCCGATGATTCCAAAAGTGTCGCATTTCTTGTTGCTCGTCAGTAGACATGCGCTGCCGCCGAGTGACGTAATTTCTGTCAGTATGTGGCGATGTTGGTTCTTAGGACCCCAGTAGAACTTGAACACATTGAACACCATAGTGCCACGTGTTAGCTGTCAAACATGAAGCGACATTGATGATCATGTCAAAACAGCTACTCTCTCTCTCTCTCTCTCTCTCTGGTTGAATGTATTTGGGTAGAAATCAAACACTCTAAATCCCTTCCGTTAAATCCACTCTAAATCTGCACGCACAGAGCTAGGACACTCAGACTACAGAACAGTTTCATCCCCAAATCCGTCACTCTAAGCAATCTTTAGGTACATCCACGCATACCCAAACCTAACTCCTCCCCCTATCCCCCCTTCACCTGTGCAATCAGTATTATGTATAAGTGTGTCTAGGTGGGTGTGAATGTGTAAGTGCCGCTAGTGCATAAAAGATGTTTATGTGTGAGATGTGTAAGAGCTATGTGCAAAGATTTTGTAGTGTATACTTTGTTCATTTAGAATTTGTCTGTCTTGTTTGTACTACTTGCTATAAATGTACAAGTGAATTTCTCTCTTCGAGATAATAAAGTACTTTTATTCTTATTCTTTATTTGTCGGGTTTCTGTATCGAAACCTTGCAGCCACCTTTGAGTGGTACGATAGCTTTTTACACATGATCAATAAAACATACATTCAGACCAAAGATGTTCTGCTTCTTGGAGATTTTAATATTGATTTTCTTAAACCTCATCCATCATGGGAGTGTACTACTACCTTAGTCGGTCTCCAACAAATGGTGACATCCCCCACCAGAATTACGCCAACATCAGCCACTATTCTTCCTTGAACACTATTATATACCATATCTCTACCAACAAACCTCTTGCAGTTAACAACACTCAAGTTGATAACCTGAGTGTCAGCGACCACTATCCAGTTAGCTTCATATGGCTGTCAAAACTTCCAAAAATGGAAAAGCAAGGTCACACGTTCACCACTTATAGATCATTTACAAACTTTAATGAAAATGCATTTTTGACTGATTTAGCAGGAGCACAGTTCACGGACGTGAATAACGACAGTGACCCAAAAAAAGCATTTGATACCTGGTACCGCGTCTTTCTCGGTGTGCTGAATAAACACGCACCACTGAGGCAAAACAGAGTTAAGTACGCTGCCTTACCATCCTGGCTAACTGCAGATCTGATAGAGGCTATGGAACACAAGGACGAGCGCAGAAAAATGAAGCGTTTTGCTGAATACAAAACACAGCGCAATTGCATAAAATCAATGGTTTTAGAAGCAAAAAAATCGCTCTTCAGTAAGGTAGTTAAGCAAAGTAAAGACTCCTCCACTGTATGGTGTGCCATAAATTTAATAACCAAAAATACAAATAAAAGTAGTGCCTCTTTACCACCCCACCTCACTGCAAACATTTTTAACGACCATTTTGTCTCTGTGGCGGAATCACTAATGCCACTGGGAAATAACTCACATGAGTATATTTGTCCAGACAAACTACTAGACTACTGTAACCAGAAAAATAAAAACGAACCTTTCATGATACCGCCTATAGAGATTCATGAAGTGGGCAGATTAATTACCTCGATGGAAAATAAAAAGTCATCCGGGCCTGATGAGATCAGCTCAAAAATACTCAAGACATATCTTCCATATATATCATTGAGAGTCTCACGTACATCTACAATCTCTGTATAAATCAAAACTGTTTTCCGGATGCATTTAAAGATGCAAAAGTAATCCCACTACCAAAATGGGGCGGTCCGTGGCGCAGTGGTTAAGGCGCCTGCCACCAATGCCAAGGGTGCGAGGTTCGATACCGGGTTCCGGCGTTGGACTTTTCTCCTCTGGTAAGTGTCACCGTTAATTCGGGCGGACTGTCGGGGGTTCTTTCTCCGGGTACTCCGGTTCTTCCACCCCCCCCCCCCCCCCACCCTCCACACTTTGGTACCGGTCTCAGGCCACTTTACAAATTTCAAATACAAGCGATCAAAAATCTCTGTAACTTCAGTAGCTGACTGGCCCTTCGTTTGTCTTGTACTGTGTTTGTCTTAATGGCGTAAATCCGTGTCTGTGTCTGTGTTGGGTTTCAGGCGCGGCGCTATGAGTCGATTTCCCCAAAATTGAGAAAAAGCGCCTATATAATAACGGTATTATTATTTATTATTAAAATCAAAAGATCTAAGTGAAATGAATAATTTTCTTTCTATTTCATTACTACCAGTTTTGTCAAAGCCTTTAGAGAGGCATATTCATAAACATCTATTTAAATGTTTAGAAAACCAAAATCTTATCCATTCATTGCAGTCAGGCTTCAGACCAAACCATTCCTGCCATACTGTGCTGATTGGGATGACAGATACCTGGTTAGCATCTATCAATGAATCCAAACTAACAGGTGTAATCTTTTTAGACTTCCGTAAAGCTTTTGATTTAGTAAACTATGATATACTGATAAAGAAAATCGCGTTATACACCAACAGCGCTGCCACGTTCTTCAAATCCTACTTGGATGACAGAAGACAAAAAGTCCTTTTTAATGGTACATATTCTAATCACCGCTTAGTCAAGCATGGTGTACCCCAGGGCTCAATTTTAGGCCCCTTCTATTTTGTTAGTTCATTAACGACCTTCCACTCACAATTAGCGATCATAATGTTTTGTGCGATATGTTCGCGGATGATGCTGCAAAACACACGTCCGACGAGGATTTATCTATTATTGATACACGCCTACAAAACGCACTACAAGACATTGACAACTGGTGTAGTATACTAGTAACAATTCCATGATCCTAAACCCAGCGAAGACTGAATGTATGATATTAAGTACCCGTCAAAAGCACCTGCTCGTCTCTCTTTCACTCAGCTTGTCTCTTCAAGGAAACCCCATCAGCCAAATAAAAGAACATCGTCTTCTCGGTGTTACTGTCGATAACCAGTTTAAATATAACATACAACATACTATAAAAAAAACTTTACATTTTAGACAAATTAAAATATATCACTGATGTAGAAACACGTAAACTGTTCTTCAACGCCCACATCAGGTCACATATCGAAAATGCTTCTACAGTGTGGGATGGAGCAAGCTAAGTCCAGTTAAAGAGACTGAACTCTCTTCATCGTAGAGCCACAAAACTTATCCTACCTGACCCTAACTCAACTATCGAAAATAAATTGAAAACCTTGGAGATTTTCCCCATGAAAAATCATTTAATGTACAATAAGGGAATAATTATGTTCAAAACGTTAAATAGCAAAATGCCTGATTATATTAAGAAACTATTTTCCTTTCCATCACCAACATACTCAAGATCAAGGCAATTCATTGTTGTACCACGACCTAGAATTGATCTCTACAAGACAAGTATAGCATTCTCAGGCCATATCCTGTGGAACACTTTGCCTAGGAAAGTTACAACATCAACAACCCTTTCCTATTTTAGAGCCAGTATTTTCAATTTCCTCACTTCATTATCGTAATACTTTCACTGCGACCCTATATGATTCAGTGTGTGCGTCCATGTGCATGTTTGTGTGTGTGTGTGTGTGTATGTATGCGTGTGTGTGCACAGGGTTTTTTTTGCTTTTTTTTTTGTTTTGTTTTTATATTATTCATTTTTTAAAAATTATAATATTTCCACACTTTGTGCATTATTTGTAGATTGGATTAGCAACGGCAAGTTCGAAAAATGGTTGTGCGCTAGCCAAAACTTTCACTGTCTCTCTCTCTCTCTCTCTCTCTCTCACACACACATACTCCCACACGCACAGGCACTGACACATACACCGACGCGCGCACGCACACACACACACACACACACACTGACATAATTATATACACACAGATCAACAAAGAAGCATAAACGGCCTCACACATACTCACACTACACACACACACACTCATACACACACACACACTCACAACAAACATACACACGCTGACACACAGGCGTACTCGTAAACACACACACGCTACTCTATATCCCCGAGGTTCACGCCATCCCAGTTAGTAAAGGGCCATGGGTCCGATGTCGGCCGACATTGGCCCGCGCACAACTGACACTGTGCGCGGGCTAACGACGGCTGATAACGGCCTAGCGATCTTCTGCTGACTGGGATTAGACAAGAGGCCTAACTATGTGAAGCTGATAATGACACTTTCCCCGGCTGAGTGGCCACGCCCAAGATCAAAGCCTGGCCAATGGCTGCAGGACTCTCATGTCACGGTCGAGTGGACTGAAAGCTGCCTAATGAACCGTGACGATAGCCCGGCAATGTGGCGTGCCCTCACACGTCCACCAATGGCGATAACATGGGGATTTATTAAGACCACAATCTTTACCCCCCCCCCCCCTTTCTCTCTTCGCCCCTCCCCCTCCCTCTTTCTCTCTTCGCCCAACCCCCCCCCCCCCCACCCCTCCTCCCAGGCACACATCAAGATAAGTTATCTGCATGTCAACGTTAACCTAACCAAGTCAGCCCTGATAGATGCATCAGGCAGGCGACGGATCGATCATTAGATGCATCAGGCAGGCGATGGATCGATCATTAGATGCATCAGGCAGGCGACGGATCGATCATTAGATGCATCAGGCAGGCGACGGATCGATCATTAGATGCATCAGGCAGGCGATGGATCGATCATTAGATGCATCAGGCAGGCGATGGATCGATCATTAGATGCATCAGGCAGGCGATGGATCGATCATTAGATGCATCAGGCAGGCGATGGATCGATCATTAGATGCATCAGGCAGGCGATGGATCGATCATTAGATGCATCAGGCAGGCGACGGATCGATCATTAGATGCATCAGGCAGGCGACGGATCGATCATTAGATGCATCAGGCAGGCGAAGGATCGATCATTAGATGCATCAGGCAGGCGACGGATCGATCATTAGATGCATCAGGCAGGCGATGGATCGATCATTAGATGCATCAGGCAGGCGACGGATCGATCATTAGATGCATCAGGCAGGCGATGGATCGATCATTAGATGCATCAGGCAGGCGATGGATCGATCATTAGATGCATCAGGCAGGCGATGGATCGATCATTAGATGCATCAGGCAGGCGATGGATCGATCATTAGATGCATCAGGCAGGCGACGGATCGATCATTAGATGCATCAGGCAGGCGATGGATCGATCATTAGATGCATCAGGCAGGCGACGGATCGATCATTAGATGCATCAGGCAGGCGACGGATCGATCATTAGATGCATCAGGCAGGCGACGGATCGATCATTAGATGCATCAGGCAGGCGACGGATCGATCATTAGATGCATCAGGCAGGCGACGGATCGATCATTAGATGCATCAGGCAGGCGATGGATCGATCATTAGATGCATCAGGCAGGCGACGGATCGATCATTAGATGCATCAGGCAGGCGATGGATCGATCATTAGATGCATCAGGCAGGCGATGGATCGATCATTAGATGCATCAGGCAGGCGATGGATCGATCATTAGATGCATCAGGCAGGCGATGGATCGATCATTAGATGCATCAGGCAGGCGATGGATCGATCATTAGATGCATCAGGCAGGCGATGGATCGATCATTAGATGCATCAGGCAGGCGATGGATCGATCATTAGATGCATCAGGCAGGCGATGGATCGATCATTATAGTTCAAGGGCGGCGTCAGAATAGCTGGCTTGGCTCCTTGAACAAGCATGGTGAAGGAGCAAAGATATCCTGGCACTACCCTTAAACTATCACGATCAAGAAGCAATTTTCATTGCAACTACCATGCAACAAGAAATTCTGGCACCACTCTTGAACTATCATTATTGGTTCATTTCCTGAGATTTCCGAAAACAACTAAATTTCTAATTTGGGGAATTTGACACTTCAGCCTCAATGCGTTGACCCTTGTCGGTAGCGCTTTTTGTGACGTGCCGCAATCATCGCGCCAAAAGTGCTCTACCCACAGCCAAATGGTTAACAGGATGAAAATACTTATGTTGACTAACTGCTCAACAGTGGGCTACACACGTGTACAAAAACTGATGTCCGCTTTATTAACCCTAATCATTCGGAATACACCAGTGTGTGAAATAAGTTTGACTAAAATAGTTCAAGGGTAGTGCCAGAATAGCTTGGCGCCTCCAGGCGCCAAGCTTTTCTGGCACTACCCTTGAACTAAAGCCATTGGTCTATATCCGTATCTGTAAGTACTATAATGTAGCTTGCATTATGGCAGTGTACACATTTGAAGCTTTTAGCCTCAGTATGATATGAGTTAAGCCACAGAGAGTCCAGACATACAAAATATACTCCCGTGCCCGCGACAGAATCTGCATGGCAGACGACCCACATAAAACAAGACTTGTCAAGGGCCGTCACCGACAAAGGGCAGACAAAGCAATGTATTTCCTAATTTCCCCTGTCCATCACAATTTTCCACCACGCCATACCAATATCTCGTCCCATTTCCACACCCTTACTCCAATCCTAGCCCTGTCTCCACACTGAACAGGGAAACCAGTTCTGACCCACCACTTTCGTACCAGATCACCTGCCACTAAAGACCGTCATTTAGGCGGCTGTAGCTGTGACTGTGGCTTGACTGTAGCCACCTAAATAATGTGTGTGTGTGTGTGTGTGTGTGTGTGTGTGTGTGTGTGTGTGTGTGTGTGTGTGTTTGTGCGCGCGTGCGCGAAATATTTCTGTTTATTATTATTATTATCTCTTCTTTTTCTTTTATTCATTTGTCATGTTACTTTTTCTGCTGTTATATTTATTTAAAATGTTATTAAGGACAGACATCTAAAAAGGCCTGCGTGCCTACTGTCTTCATCCCTAGAAAATAAAGTTTCAATTTCAATTTCCTGAACCCTTTTAGCGCTATGGACGCGTTTCCCGATTTTTTATAAAGTGTTACTTAACGACTGTGTATGTACCACTTGCAGGAGATGGATTGACCACCTTAATTCAAGAGTAGCGCCAGATGAGCTTGGCGCCTGAAGGCGCCAAGCTCATCTGACGCTACTCTTGAATTATCATGGTCAATCCATCTCCTGCTGTAGGGTTTTGGTGCTAAAAGAGTTAAAGACAGGCGACACTTTTTGCCCATCAAGACTGGACTGAGTCAGCATCTGTCTTTTAACATTTTAGCCCTAAGGTCCCATTACTCAAATTTTGAAGGTGTTGCCTAACGACTGTGTTGCAGGAGATGGCTTGACCATGATAATTCAAGGGTAGTGCCGGATTAGCTTGATTTATATGGACGTGCGCTCAGACGCAGTGGCTAAATGTAGAAATACTAATTGAGAAATAAGGAGGAGCGGGCGGGGGGCGGGGGGGGGGGGGATATTTTGAGAAGCCTGAGGCTAAAATCTCATCAATTTCCCATTTTTCTGGACCACCCCACCCACCCCCCCCCCCCAAACAAAAAAAAAAAAAAAGAAAAAAAAAAGTTCCTAAAAACAGTTTCTACTGTAGTGCCAGTTCACGATACATGGTCATCAAACAACCTGCCCCGGCAAATTTCCTCCTCTGAGAAACCTGACTGCGAACTGAGATTGACAACTTGCGGAGTACGTTGGTCAGCCAGGGACATTGATTTTCATGAGCCACTGCAGTTGCAGGGGCTCGTGAGCATCTTTGCCTCTTGCAGATGTCGTGAGTTTGCTGAGAGAGAGAGAGAGAGAGAGAGAGAGGCCGTCAGCAAGAAATGGGGAATAACCTGTACGGAAGAACATGGCAGTCCGATCGAGTCGCAGACGGTGTTGGGAAATTGATGAGATTTTAGCCTCAGGCTTCTCAAAATATCCCCCCCCCCTCCCCCTCCCCCTCACCCCTTATTTCTCAATTTGTATTTCCACATTTAGCCGCAGCGTCTGAGCGCACATCTATATAAATTTGCTGACTACGCCCCTGCCTCTGCACGCCATAGTTTGTTCTCAAAATGTTCCCAGTGCACTCGTCCGCCTTCTTGCCACGATCAAACTCATTCAAAGGACAGAACCTTCTTTATTCAATGATCCAAATGCCACAACTTGACCGTCCAAGGAACGTGGACACAAACTGGTCCCTGCAACTGCGGGGGCTCATGAGGATC